>JAVTVY010018457.1:0-73045 GCA_036873755.1 Hanleya hanleyi
ATTCAGAATTGGTGCTGGAACAATGGCAGCCCTTTGTGGCCTGTCTGACAGTGCAGTACAACTCCAAAACGGGGAACATTCCCTAATTAGGAAACATGATTCCTGAACAGGAAACTTTTGGCAAATATGGTTTTTCATTCATAAATCGCAAACAGTACAAATATTATACTCAAATGTCATCTAAATAAGCAAGTTTAGTACTGTTCATTATACAGAATAATTTTTTTTCCTTAGTTGGGTTTCAATTGATCAAATAATGCTATTATGAAATTTGAATCCTAATTTACTCAGTTCCTGCACTTCTCTGCACATTGACCATCCACAGAAAGATAGCTCACTTTGACCTTGTTATCACATGATAAGCTCCTTGCTCGTTAGCCTGAGATATTCCAGTTTAAATATGATGGTTTCCTGAAATGGAAACGGGTCGGCCCTACTGCAAATGTTTCCTGTATTGGAGACAATCAAAATGTTTCCAAAACCAGATACATTAGTATGTTTCCCAAACAGAAAACATTTGTATTTGTTCCCAAAACAGGCAAAATTTGTGAATTTGTTTCCCAAACAGGAAGCATACATACGGTTTTCAAAAGCAGAACCATTTATAATGCTTAAACAATAGAAATTATAATATTAGCCATAGTCGTGATAGTATAAACATTTTGTCTTGCTCGTTAGCCATCGTTAGCCTGATATATTCTAGTCTTAATAGGATGGTTTCCTGAAATGGAAACGGATCGGCCCTACTGCAAATGTTCCCTGTATTGGAGACAATCAAAATGTTTCCAAAACCAGATACATTAGTATGTTTCCCAAACAGAAAACATTTGTATTTGTTCCCAAAACAGGCAAAATTTGTGAATTTGTTTCCCAAACAGGAAGCATACATACTGTTTCCAAAAGCAGAAGTATTTCTAATGCTTAAACAATAGAAATTATAATATTAGCCATAGTCATGATAGTATAAACATTTCCGGCTTATCCCAAACCAAAACTAACATCTTTGGAGACTGCAGTAGCAGGGACTCTTTACGACAGTTGAGGATCTTGAGATGAGGTCTTATATGGGTGGTATTAGCAGAGTGACTTAACCAGTTTAGTGTAAAATACGAAGCTGCGCATCTGAAAACCCCTCGGCTCTGGGCGCCAGCCATTCATAATGTATTCAATTTAAAACAAGACTTCAGGAACACCAAGCAGTCCAGTAACAAATATACAGATTATGAAAAATTTTGCCATTAGAAATGGCCTCAAACGTTTCCGTCCAATCAGAGAAACCGGTATTCATTACATAAGTCTGTTGATGCATCGATGATGTATACCAAATTTTACATCGAACATTTGAAAATTATCTGAGATAGAGATCCCTAATGATTTCGCATAAATTAAAGATGGCCGCCCATCCTTCCCACCACTCAGAGAAACTGATGTGGTTATTCATTGCAAGTCTCTCGATACATAGATTCTGTATACCAAGTTTCATATAGAACACTGAAATGGCATCAAAGATAAACATCATTAAAGATTTTGCATAAATTAAAGATGGCCACCAAGGTTTCCGCCCAAGCAGAAAAACCAGAACTGTCTATTGATACATCGATGATGTATACCAAATTTTACATTGAGCACTTGAACCGTATCAGAGATATAGATCATTAATGATTTCGCATAAATTAAAGATGGCCGCCCATCCTTCCCGCCACTCAGAGGAACCGATGTGTTTATTCATTGCAAGTCTCTTGATACATCGATGCTGGATACCAAGTTTCATATAGAACACTGAAATGGTATCAAAGTTATATATCATTGAAGATTTTGCATAAATTAAAGATGGCCGCCAAGGTTCCGCCCAATCAGAAACGCCAGAACTGTCATTTATCGTAAGTCTATTGATGCTTCGATGATATATACCAAATTTTACATCGAGCACTCGAACAGTAACAGAGATCATTAATGATTTTGCATAAATTAAAGATGGCCGCCCATCCTTCCCGCCACTCAGAGGAACTGATGTGGCTATACATTGCAGATCTCTTGATACATCGATGCTGAATACCAAGTTTCGTATAGAACACTTGAATGGTATCAGAGATATATATCATTGAAGATTTTGCATAAATTAAAGATGGCCGCCAAGGTTTTCACCGAATCAGTGAAACTGGTTTGGTCATTCCTTTGAAGTTTCTTGATGCATCGATGATCTATGCCAAGTTTCACACTGAACAGAGAAATGGTACCTAAGATACACAAGATTAATGATTTCGCATAAATTCAATATGGCCGCCAAAGTTTCCAACCAATCAGGTCCAGATTCAATAGGGTTCTGGGTCATGAGCATATGGATGTGCAGTGCAAGTTTGGGGTGCCTAGGGTAAGTCGTTCTAAAGATATCTTGGTAACAAGAAAGCTGTGATGGTTTCGCATAAATTAAAGATGGCCGCCAAAGTTTCTAACCAATCAGGTCCAGATTCAATAGGGTTCTGGGTCACAAGCATAAGGATGTGCACTGCAAGTTTGGTGTGCCTAGGGTAAGTCGTTCTGAAGATATCTTGGTAACAAGAAAGGTGTGACGGACAGACGGACAGACGGACGGACGGACAGACGTACATGACGACGACAATACCCTTCGGCCAAATTTTGGCCGAGGGGTAAAAACCCTAAAATATAGCATGTTGCCTGATTATTTATCAAATACAGAATTCTCTCTTTCTCAGTGCTACGGGAATACATTTTTTTATCAGAAAAACCAATGTGGTGCAAATTTAGCATGTTTAATTCTTTGGTGTTGGTTTTTTCCCAAAGATGATAATTTGAGGGAAATATTCCTGCCATACATGCCATAGGGCTCACAAGGGGAGATACGGTGTGTGAGAATATAAGTCACACATGATATTTAAATCAATTTTTTTTTTTAAATTATTTCTAAGTGTATTTCTTTTTCAGCTTTGGCTCAATTAAAGTCATTCCCTATAATGTCAAGCCGAGTTACTACAGTTTTTAATTATCTACCATACCCTGCCCTATATGACATAGAATAAAAGAGAAGTTGGGAATAGAACCGCTCAGCACAGTCATTTCAAAACATTCTCAAAAAAGAGCGAAAGCCTACCTTTCCAAATGCCATCCGTTTTTTACTTCCCAAGTGGACCTACCTTCGGAATATATGCGCTTTGAATATCTAAACCTTCCCTTGGTGAGAGAAATTCATTCTTCGCGCCAAAACACAGCTTTTCAAACTTTTAGCCAGCTCTCCGGCAAAAAGTACTTCCGTCATAATTTCAAGGACCGGGCTATACAATATTATCAGCGAAGATTGGTCGAAATTATCCACAAAAGTCAGGGGCAGATAATCAAGTGGGCGGGAGATGACTTTTGCGGATAATTTCGACCAATCTTTAGCCTAGGTGAATAAGGGGAACTAAGCTGTCTCGAACAAATATGCGGTTTTGACTTCGATGCAAAATACTTTATGTAAGTAATTTTTCATTCTAGACTACACTGTGTTACTTCATGGCCAGGTGGGTCTCCAGGATCAATTTTCTAATCTAAATACATGGGTCAATGATACAGTAATACATGCCCAGAGGTTTGTAATCTGATTTTACCCTTAGCTGAATTATGTCAGTGAACGATCATGCGGTGAAAACAATTCGTGATCAGAAATCAGAATTGATATTTTTGTTAAATCTTAGGTAGTTTCGATTCCGGATTTTTTGCAAATCGGCAATTCGTCTGGCTGATGCAACAACAACAAAATAGGGTTCAGTTTTCGTGGAGTCATTTCTCCTTGATCTCTGTAACTAAACTGATCAAGTCTGTGTCTAAAAAGTATCATTGTGAACTAAAGACCCAGCAGAAAGAAATATTTTCATACTTGGGCAACATCAATGTATAAAATTGCTGCTAATTTCACAAGTCTTATCCAAATGTTGAAGACAACAACAACAACATGCCGAATATCCGACCCATGTGGGGTAGGGGGTGTGAAGTTGGTGTATCCCGACAAATGTACTGTGGACAAAAGCTCCATCAGACAAAGGTTCCAAGTGGTCAAAAGCCCCAAGTGGACAAAAAAAAGTTTAAAACCCAGGCAATTCCAGAATTGTGCCAATAGCCACAACTGTAGTCAATAATGCCTGCAGGTGTCACAGGCATTATTGATAGGAAGAGTTGTGGCTAAATTCTGCCAGGCTTGTACAGCATGAAAGAAATTCTCTCCAAAGAATGCCATCTCGAGCTCTTGAATCTACAAGTTATTAATAAGTTTCAGAGAAGAAAAGCAACTCTGAGTAGGGATGACAATTTCATTCTGTATATTTCGCTATTAGTTATAGCATCTTCAGCAGTGAACAAAGTTACAAACAGCTCTATATACATACAGTACAGTGAATAAGATCACATTATACCTTGTATATATACATACAGTATATATACAAGGTATAATGTGATCTTAGCCAATACACATATATGAATGGGTATAAGCCAGTAATGTCAGTCAGATTGGACAGATATTAAAATGTCATTTTCAGAAAATTGTTGTAGACATTAAATGTTAAGAGATAGCAATATACAAATGTGATTACAGGTGATCCAATACACAATCTATTTGATGACAACAAATACACAATGAATAAAGTATGGCGATATACAATGTAGCGCGTATATATCTACATTGAATATTTCTACACGTCATGTTCAGATAAGGACTGTCATCTTAAGATAATATAGGTATAATTCTCTTGGCAATCCACATTAGAATTGATGGGAATCTACAAATGTTGTAACTTGCATGGCAATCTACAATTATGAAACGATACACAGTCTAATTTATGAAAACTGGTTAATCTATAAATGATATTACCGAAATAATTTTAAATCCTTTGATGCTTTCAAACCTTGGTTTAAAATTGGTTTGTGCCGGCGTATGGCTAAGGCTTCCTTGAATAACACTTGAGACCAGTGAGCTGCTGTATCAATAATTTTAGTGTTTGATTCTATAAGAGACAACAAAGAGATCGGGTCATCGTCAAAAGAGCCATTTGCTAAATCAAACATTTGACGAATGTAACTAAAATTGTCGCATTGGCTTACATGGTTAAACACCTCGGATTTGTTCACTGCTGAAGATGCTATAACTAATAGCGAAATATACAGAATGAAATTGTCATCCCTACTCGGAGTTGCTTTTCTTCTCTATTATTGGAAAATCATCAGTGGTTCCAATGGATTAATAAGTTTAATACGATTTCTTCCATAATTGAAGTATTTCTGATGGGCAGTTTTGAGATACCGTCAACCATTTTTTTCTGCAGGTGTCTGCAATGCTAAATTTCTCATAGATGAGAAGAAAGCTCAAAGATGTGTACATATTTAGAGAAAAATATTAATCCTGTAATAATGTTGCCAGAAAAAAAGTTGTGGTGACATTATTGCCAGAAAAAGGGTTGTGGTGACATTATTGCCCGAAAAAGGGTTGTGGCGACATTATTGCCAGAAAAAGGGTTGTGGTGACATTATTGCCCGAAAAAGGTTTGTGGTGATCAAAATTGTTGCTGCAAATGTCACCAGAACTTGTCACCGCTAGTGGTGACAAAAAATCTTAACACTGTTGGTCGTTCTGGCAATCAAATTGTGTTGCAGCAATATTGCCGCGATATTTTAATTTTGATAAGGGTAACACACTGCTTTCTTTCATTCAAGTTAGATTCCATCCATTTCAGAGCATGTTCAAGTTTGTAAAGTTTAAGTTTTTGCACAACAGTTTTGTGGTTGATTGTGTTATTGTGTTATTAAAATCAAGTTTTGCACAGCTGACAAGCTGGCCTTTATCAATTGATGATAACGAAAATTCAACCATTTTTGTAAAAGCACTGTGACATGAGTGGCTGGTACAAAACCCTGATTGGTTGTCACATAGTAAACTGAATTCTACCGTATATGCATGAAGATGGTTATGGACATGTCTTTCAATAATTCTGGAAAGTGTTGAAAGTATGGATATAGGTCTATAGTTTTCTGGTAACTCAGTTTCCATTTTTCCGGGAATACTCGTATTTCAATGCTTAAATTAATGATATCAGTTAAGGGTTCAGCTATTATTGCTGTAGAAAGGTGAATACATTTTTGACCGGTAAGATCTGTTCAGTACTCGTACGTTTGTTTAGGTTTCGCATGCTACATGCACTTGGTGGGATGCTAAATATATTTTCTTCAGGGACTTTGCCTTTAACATGGTTTTGAAGTTAGAAATAAATTCTTGGTCTTATTTCTGGAATTTTGTATTCTCTGCATCTTTCTTAAGGGTCTTCTAAACATTTTGATGATGGTCTATTTGCAACAGAACTTCATGAAACTACAACTTTTACCCATTTTAGCAACAAACAAAATCTTCATTCATCATGCGTGGGAAATTTTACATTCTACATGTTGAGATGGTGCGAACTCGGATATCATTATTGCCTAAATTCTTCAGTTTAGCAGTCAAAGACATAGGCTCATTTAATAAAGATATCTCCAGCAGTACATGTAGGTATTTCCTAATAAATCTGAAAAATTACATGTTTCTTCCCCACATTCATCGAAGTAGTATATCAGAGGATTACTATGCCTTAAAGCATCTCAGAAATTGGGGAAAATGGCCTCTCTCAAGTGGAGGTATACATACAGAAATGGTCATTTTTGCTGAATAAAGTTAGGCATATATATATATTTGCAATTATCCGATGTCATAAAACACATAAAATATTAAACATTTATAAACAATGTTTGTTTTTCTTAACAGGAGATATTCCAGTTCAATATGACATGTGGTGGTTTCCTGAAATGGAAAAATTGGTCCATCCTTATGTTTTCTAAACCGTGAACAATGCATATGTATGTTCGCTAATTAGGAAACATTTTTAATTGTTTCCAAAACGAGCAACATTTGTGAATTTGTTTCCCAAACATGAAACATTTGTAATTTCTCCCAAACAGGAAACATTTTGCAGCAACATTTGTGAAAGATCTCAAACTGGAATGGGAAAATTCTGCATGAACTTGTGGGTATTTCCTAATAAATCGCTACACACAGATTTGCAGAAACAGCTTGCAGTTACATGTAGTCTCTCCTAAATGGCTTTTTGTGTACATGTGAAGTGTACAGTGTTTGCATGTTTGAAAATTGAGAAGTAGAATAGACATACACTTGCGTTTGATAAATAATACTCGGTAAGCATGCATAGCTTCAGTTTGAAGATGGTATATGAGAAAGTATCATAAATTTGCTCGCATGGTCTGTGCCAATAGATGATGTACATTTTTCTGATATCATCTGTTATGGTATAGCTTTGGAGAAAAAACAAGGGGGCATATAGTTCGAAAGGAAGGCAAGAAAAAAAAGTGTTCTGTTTAGTAATTGCTGGCGAAATGTGAGAAATGGTTTTAATATACATAAGGATAGTGCCATTAGTGATTGTGTGATCTTTCAACTGGCAATAGTGGTAGGAATTCACAGAATGTACATCATATGTTAGTAATTACATGTAAGTTGTAAAATTCTACAGTTTAATCTTGGTTTAGACCGATTTCAATTGCCTGAAACTTAAATATACAGAATTAAGATGTGACCAGGTCGGAGCATCTTCGCTTACCCAAGTCTAACACTGCAGGGAACGTTAGTGTAGTGTTTAACTGGAAAATGTAAAGATGAGGTGGGAGTGGATATATACACAACTTTCCACATGCATGACATGGGAGAGAAACTATCAACTCATTCCCACCAAACGGGTGGTAATAAATTGTCTAGAAACTGTGTCCAGTTGACTGCATGTTTGATGTTTCAGCCTTAATTGGTTGAGAATGCTTGTGTCATTAAGTGAAACACTGCCCAACAGATATTTTAAGGTTAAAAAGAAAAGAAAAAAGTTCTAGATGAATAAACTAACATTGAATAAAGTAAATGCGATGGGTGTTCAGCATTATATAGATACAGCTAGGTTTAAAATGAAATACAATATGCTTGGTGATTTAGAAATGTTTTGATAAACCATTTATATAAACCATATTATATGAATCTTTCGGTGATGGGAGAAATGAAAAGCAGGATATGTGATTTTATTGGTTTCTAAATAACATTGATAGAGAGGATTAAATGAATTTTAAGGAAATGGGCAAGAAAAATAAATATACTGAGATATGCGGTTAAAACAAATTTGGGGAAAATTGGTGATTTTAACGCCATCTATGTATACATGTAGTGCATTGACCTTATTGATTTTAATGATATACTGGTATAAATACTGGTTGAAATTACTATGGTATTGGATGATATGATCTTGAGTGAACAGGAGGCATGAGACTAAATACTGGGATATTTGATCGGGGGAAATGAGGAGAAGTATATAGGATCTTGGGTGAATCGGGACAACTTGGGGGAATTCAGGAATATCTGATCGAGGAAATGTAAGGGAGTGTATATGGCATTGGATGATATCATTATAGGTGAATAGGCACAACGGAGGAAAATACTGGAATATTTGAAAGGGAAAATTAATGTGGAATACTGGGTGAAATTACTATGGCATTAGATTATATGATATTGGGAAAGCAGTGCAACGAGGGAAAATATCGGGATGCTTCAGTGAGGACGATAAGGGGGAAATACTGGATGAAATTACTGGAGTACATGTACACATGACATTGAATTATATATGATCTGCGGTGAATAGAGGAAAATATGAGAGGAAATACTGGGTGCATTTACTGGTGTCTATGGTTTTGGGGTAATAGGTACAAGAAAGGCAAAGCCTGGTATATTTGATTGAGAATGGGGAATAGTTCATTGAGGAAAGTAACAGGAAATACTGGTTGAATTTACTGGTGTCTATGATTTTGGGGTAATAGGTACAACAACGGCAGACTGGTATATTTGATTGAGAAAGGGGAAAGTTCATTGAGGAAAGTAACGGGAAATACTGGGTGAAATTACATTGCCTTATATGATCTAGGGTGAATAGGCACCTACATGTACATGTAGAAGGAAAATACCCGGGGATATTTGATCTAAGAAAATAAAAGGGAATATTCGGTGAAATTAACACTATGGCACGGGATTATATGATCTTGGTTGAATAGGCACGACGGGAAATAGGGTAGGGGAAATATTGGGATCACGAACAATAGGGAGAAATACTGGGTGAAACTAATGATGACATGAATTATAGTATAGTGGGGGAATATACACAATGGGGGCAAAACTGAGACATTCGATTGAGGAAAATAAGTGGAAATACTCGATGAAATAACGGGTGCGGTCTATAGGGCATTGGATTGTGGGATATTATAAGTGAATAGACACAGTGAGGGGAAATACTGGGATATTTCATTGAAGGAAAAGAACTACTGGTGTTATGAGCTTGGATGAATAGGCATGAGGGGGAATACTGGGGTATTTGATGGAAGAAAATAAGGGGAATACTAGGCAAAATTATCAGGCATTGAATTATATGTTCTTGTGCGAATAGTGAAAAGGAGGGGAAATATTGGGATATTTCATTGTGGCAAACTAGGGGAAATACTGTGAGTGAGTGAGTTGGGGTTTGGCTTCGCGTTCGGCTTTGTTTCGGTCATGTAGCGACGACGTAACTAACTATGATGGATGAAAAACTGGTCTGTATAGCATTGTCTTATAGGATCTGGGTAAAGTAAGCACCAGGGAAAATACTGGGATATTTGATTGAGGAAAATAAGAGGGAATACTGGGTGAAATTAGTATGGCATTGAATTATATGACCTTCAGTGAGCGGATATATATTGGGATATTTCATTGAGGAAAATAAAGGGAAATACTGGTTGAAGAACTGGTGGACATGTACATGTATGTATATGAATATGTGTGAAAATACCGGGGTATAAGTTATAGACGATTAAGGGAAACAGAGGACAGAATGGGCGACTCTGTCAAAGTTAGATGATATGGATACAGAAATAGGAATATATCAAGGGGAACAGATATTTATTGTCAGTGGCTATGGTATGAGGGAGCATGTGTAGGGCGGTGTGGGGGAACGGTTTGCACGGCACACTCTGTATGATTAGGCACAGTGAAGGGGAAATAGTGGGATATTGTATTGAGGAAAATGAGAAATACTGGGTGATATTTACATGGCACTGGATTCATGTTCTCGGGGAATAGGCAAAATGACGGGAAATAATGCCCAGTGTATTTTATTGGGGAAAATGAAGAGAAATGGGTGAAATAATTGGTGAATATATAGAGATGATTAAGAGAAATAGAGGTAAAGACTGGGGACCTGATCAAGATTAGATGATATGGATACAGATGTAAAGAAGATATAATGGGGAATTTCCGATGGCTATGCGCCATTGGTATGAGGGAGCATGTGTAGGGCGGTGTGGGGGGAACGCGTTGCGCGGCATACTCTGTATATAAGGGAAAAATAGTGGGATATTGCATTGAGGAAAATGAGAAATACTGGGTGAAATTTCCATGGCACTGGATTTATGATTTCGGGAAATAGGGTGAAATATTAAAGGTGAAATGCAAAGGTTTTTAGATTCTCTTTTTCACATTTTATATAGGTTGAATAATGATAGAAATACCAGTCTATCTACTTCATTTGGTTTAATTTGAATTATCTTGTCCGCTAAAATCTTTTTAAAAGTTGGTACCCCTAGCACAGCTGAATTCAGATTTGCAAAACGTGATCGCTTATCTTTCCTTGATTGTGACGTCATGTCAGACCAGCCGCCCGGAGACTGAACGTTACAAGTATTGACGCCCGGCCAGATGGTCTGATGTGACGTCACAAACGAACGTCAAACAAGGGCAGATAAGCGATGCGGATTTCATTTCTGAAATCGACCGGGCTTGAGATGCCAACTTTGAAGCATTTTTCAAAAGCTACCAGGAGACAAAATACTTTAAATAAAACCAAACAGAGTATTTGGGCTGATATTTCCATCACTAACTAGCCCGCGAAGAATATAAATAGGGCAATCTGAAAACCTTTGCATTTCACCTTTAAATGTTGAGTGAATGGGGAGGATGAGTGGCTATTGGGAGATTTAATTATGAATGTCTATTGTGATAATTAATCAAAGTTGCCACTAAGAATCGATCCGAGAAGAGAGAATGAGGGGGCTTGACAGATGAAAATATTATGTGATACTTCTGTAGTTATGGGAATTAAGAGAAGGTATATTGTTTAATAAGAATGTTGGGATTAAACAGTGTCTATGTGACACTGTTAAGAGGGATCATGTGTAGGGCGGGTTGGGGGAAACAGGTTGCACGGCGTGTTCGCACGACCTGTGCCCATCGCGTTGCGATGGAGTGCCCAAGTACATCCATCCATCCATCCATTGTGTGTGTGTGGCTTTTTTTTCTTCTACTGAAAATGACATTTTATATTCTGGTTTAAAGTCGGAGAGGGGAACTGTCTACAGTTCGGGACTTTAAACTTTATCTGGTGATTCATTACATGATGTGGTGTAATTCACAATTCACATCCTTGATATTCCATGGCATGGTGATTAGTCCTGTCTCTGTGAAGTCACATAATATCAGGGTTTCACCAAATACATGTTGAGCCTAAAATCAAACACAAGACAGAGGGAACAGTCCTATCACATACAAATACATGTATATTACATGTACTGCCTTCTTAAAGGTGGTAAGAAGACCACTATGTGCCCCAATTGAAAGATTCCAGATGTTACACATTAAAGCTGGACAGCCAGTTTGGTTGTAGGCTTAGTTATGCTTCATTCTGCTTTCTGGAGAGTCAGCAAATTAGTCCACATGAATGTAGCTTTAGGAATTCAATTCCCAACACCACAGACCCTCTAATTATTCAATCAAGTGAGGGAGTGCATTTTCTTACCCCAGTGAGGTATGATACATGTACATGTAGGATACAAACACTTTCTCTTGTACATGTATTGACATGTAGAAAGTGATCCAATTGATCAGGGTGATTTGACTGCTCGAATTTGAGATGAAGTATGCTGAACATTATTGGAGCGTACATGTACATTCAAAACAATATGTTAAAGATTACCTTCCTAATAAGGTGAATTTCCTTATTCAATTACCCAGACGTGTTGACTTACTACAACGGCAAATCAAAATGCTTACATCTAGCCCTTATTATCATCAGTAAGATTTAATTTGCAATTTCCGTAGTCGAAGGATAAGTATATATGTATATTGAGAAAAGGTTAACCATTGAAGAATATTTGTTTACAGTCGCCATTCACGCTGTTTCGCTCACCACTATTTCGGTGTTGAATTCTAATCAAGCGTTCATTTGCTAACATGTCGTGGTTTCGATTATTTGTCCCTAATCAAAAATCCAAACGGACATGTAAATCATAGACCGTGACAATTAAAAGAATACGGTACCACCATTGTCACTTTTTCAATATGAATTCATAGTCCCGGAAATATGCTGTATTACATGTATAGTTAAGTATGATAAATAATGTGTCAATATCACTAATGATCTACAGGCGATCCCAGCTGTAGGTGAGTTGTCTGGATTACACTTTCTTTACCAGGCCCATACACAGGGTTTCAAGCGAAAGGGGGGAGGGGGAGGAAAGTACAATTTCATTAAAGCAGAATGTGAGTTCCAGAAATGCGTTTTGATGAACACTCTGCGAGAACTAAACCTGTCCCAATATCGAAACTCAATGGAAGCCCTGGAAAATGGGAATGGAAAATGACTAGAGGAGCTGGAATTAACTTTGCAGTGTGTTTTTAAGGTCATAAAGCAGACTTGAGTGGTATTCCAGAGTTTACGACATTATCACATATCCGAAATTTCTCTCACTGCTGCACTTATTTGGTGAAAATGAGCTTCACCAAAATTATCTATGGGTCCTTTCCAGAATTGATACATTTATACATGAACACATTTTGAATAGGTGTTTATCTTCTGAAAATACTCAGAGCCGTTCCCAAGATATGACGGTCCAAAGTTCTGTTTTGATGATAAATTTAATATCTAAAATTCCACCCATATGTATGATACCATAAAGCCTCATTTGCATATGGATATAATGAGACAAATGTTTTAACAATATCTCGGGCAGTATGAATAGAATTATTTTGATGAAATTTTGCAAACCACATCCTGGAATCGGGATTCATGTTTAGTCAAATCAGCCTCTCATACTAGGAATTGCAGCCCAATAGCAACCAGGTGCCATGGTGTCCCATTGTATTACATTAATAACACTTGGAACATAACAAACTGAGTAACTGACCAATATACATCTGATAGAAAATACTATGGAAAGTGGTGCAATATTATATTGTTCAGGGTATGGTCTATATTGCAGTTTAGTATTGGGAGTAAAGTACTGCAATAAAAGACAAATAGTTGTTTTGGATTCTAACATTTTGAAATCACTGGTCTCATCAAGTTCTCATTTGCATATGAAAATTTCTGTCCGTTTTCTTAAGCTTTGAGCATCATACATGTACATGCATGTATTTCCGCATCTACTTGGAAGTTTTCCATGCAACAAACTACATGTATAAAGGAATTAAAAATGTTTTTTCATTCCCCAAACTTGCATGCCCATATATATTTGTATATTCATCCACAAATCACATCAATTCTCTTGAAAGACACACACTGAAGTAAAAATGATAATTGTTGATTGTATCTGCCAATTGGGCAATACACAAGTGACAAGTGGCATTTTGTTGTGATAGTGCCATGAGTGTCATTACTATAGCTACATACACTGGCATATTTATCTTTAATACTGTAGGTGATTGTTTAATTGAAAAGGCATCCCTCTCACTCAAGTTGAATATATGAATCCACAGAAGCAATAGGAAGCAATTACGAGCATGATTCCAATAACTACATTGTACATGCAGGTACATGTATTCCCATGTCCCATGTGTTTATGTATATCATTATATGTATGTTTTTATATGTGGTGCCTTTAGCTCTCAGGCATAATAGTGCAAATAAAAGTATATAGAAGTATCTGTATTCCCATGTCAATCTTGATACCTTTACATGTAGGTTCACAGATTTTTTCCATTTACACCCCACACCCACATACTTTACAGCTACATCTAGGCCTACATTGTTCCTTGGAAAATATCATGGTTATTTGCATAAAAGCTCATCATTTACATAGAGAGATTGTCATTAGACTTCAATCCATAAAATCAGAGCTATGAGATAAATAACCAGATATGTTGATTGTGGTCATTTGCATGAAGGCTTCAAAAGATTGTCAATAAGCTTCGTTGTCACTAAGCTTCAGCCATACATGTACATGTATACTGATCAGAGCCCTGAGATAATGACAATATATCTGGATGTAATAGATTGTGAAATATTTGATGCAGGGAGGGGAGGGGTGACAGAGATCTGATATCATTCTGCAAAATATTCCTGCAACCTGAACAGCGGCTCACATCTATCCAAAACTAGTTATTGACTCGAGTACTTAAAATTTTGTTTTATCGTCGCTATATAGCTGAAATATTGCTGAACTCAACATTAAACCTTGATTCTCTCTCTCTCTCTCTCTCTCTCTCTCTCTCTCTCTCTCCAGCTTGTTTGGTCAATGACACCCTCTCGCATGCTATTCTTTCATGTTGGATAGCACAGTGTTGGGCCATGGATGATCAGAAAGAAGGACCAAACTCAGGGGCACCGAACCTGTGACTGCATGTACACGAGCAGGGTTTCATAAACCCTGATGACCAATTCAGAAAAAAAATCGAACACAAATTTGATTGCTCAATTCATACATTTTTCGCCAAGATTTGTCAGGGTGCAGGCCTGTAGTATGATATTTTCTCTGATAACCTGTTGCAGACCTTGACCAGAAAACAGGTACTATATGGCAACCTGCATGCATGGTGCTACGAGGTTGAATACTATACAATTATTTGGTTCCAAAGAGATGAATACGATGTTTCATGGACCAGAGAAACCAATATTCATCGAGGCCGAAGAATATAATATTCTTGCAGGTGAATATTATACAATTATTTGATTCCAATGATGTGAATATGATGTTTTATGGACCAGAGAAAAGCAATATTCACCTCAGCCTTTTGTATTTAATTCAATATTGCTTTTCTCTGGTCCAACCACTTCATATTACCTAACTGGATTCACATAACTGTGAACTGTTGTTATATGAAACAATCAAAATACATCTGAATTTGCATCTGCTGGATGAAATATTGATGGCGAAAGAGAAATATTGACGAGGAAAGATAATTATTCTGCACATTTTCGTTAGCGTGTCGCTCCATTCCAATATGCAGAATCGGGAGAGATTTCTAACAGGTGTTGGAAATGACGTTAGTCAACTAAGCGATTTGTTTTACGTTACATGTACCTCATATTCTGCAATTTATATGTCTGTCTCTAAGAAGTATATAATAATTGCCTGTATGTCATGACTGCATTTACCAAACTCACAACACTAGGGTAATTATTACTCCATGGGCATTATAATCTTCACTGTATTAACTTTAATATATTTACTAATTTTTGTGTATTGCCACTAATGAATATTCATGTAATAACATTTTTATTATCAGACACTCTTTGATGTTTATCTATAGCCTCTTATGTCAGCTTTAAAGAGTACATATAAATCAGATTGATATGGCAGCTGTCAAAACAATTCCAAACCCCTCCCACCTAAATACATGCATATATAAATGTCCTTCCCACCATGCCCACCAGTAGTAGGCCAGTTATCACAGTTCAATGATCTAGTGTTCCTCAAAATCCAGTTTTCTCAGTTCGTACAACTATAGACAATTTTGATTCAGTGCTATAAGCCCAGATGCAGTAAGGGAAATGGATACCCATACAAGATTGTTGAAGAACATCTGTCGAATTTGTGGCAACACTAAATCTACACGGGAAAGGCCATTTATCCCAGTAGCTAATTTGAAAGATGAAATATATTTTTCTTTCTTGCTGGACATAGCTGAGGATGATGAAAATGTACACCCCTCTACAGTCTGTCATAAATGTCGAAGCAGGGCATCTTATCATTTCTCCAAAAAGCAACAGCAAACTGGAGCGGAGTTGGGTACATACAAGAGAGATGTGAAGATATTTGTTCAACACAGTAATGATGAATGTGTCATTTGTACACCTCGGCCAGTCCAAAAATTTGAAACTGCTGCAACTTCTGGAATTGCTGCAACTCCTGGATCTGCTGCAACTTCTGGAACTTCCACAACTTCCAAAACCAGTGTGACTCCTGCCACTTCTGAACTTGCAGATGTAAACACCGTCTTCAAGGGTCTGTTAGAGAACACTTCAGATTTGACAGCGATAATCAAGAATCTATCCCCAGACCTGCAGAAGAAACTGGCCTATTCCTTGGGCGAAACTCAGTCGAGTAGCATTTATGATGATGCTTTAGAGATCTCCAATGCATACAAAAACCCGGAGAACCTGACTTACCCCTCTACAAGTACATGGTTGTCTCAAAGGAATGCTGTTGTTGGAGCTTTTGTTGAGGGAGCAACATGCACTCAGACAAGAAAGTCTGCCCTCTTCTTCGAGCAGTCAGAAAAAAAGCTATATGCTCAGGCAAAGGCAATTGATGCAATCTACAAGGCTAGGTACAGCAATTTCGTGTCTACATTGTCTTTTGCTGAAAATTTAACCATCTATTCGATCACCAGGAGCAAAGCAGCTGTGAACATAAACAGTGCTTCCAGTGCTGCAGGGGGATTTACCTCTATACAGACTTGGCTCAAATCCCAAGTCAATACAGATGCTATTATCTTCCCACTGGATGGTGATCTTTTTGTCGCGATAGACAATGAGCAAGTAGTTGGGAAAACATGGAGGGTATATGCAAATCGAAGCGTTCCGACAAGCATTGTGACCAGCGTAATCGCCATGCAACTTCCATCCAATGCGCAGCAACAATGGCTACTTCCATCCATATTTTCTGGGCATTACTGCCCAGATGCTCTGGACAATATCTTCTCCAATGCCACTCAAACAACCAGTTCAAAAACAGCCTTTGTGGAATTGAAAAACTATCTTAGGAGAAGATTGGATATTGTTGAAGCAGAACAGAAGGCAACAATGGATGGCTGGACAGATTCCATTGACGAGGTATTAGCTGATGGTGCTGTTGAAAGCAAGCAATGTTCAGGCTGTGGGCATAGACAAGATGTGTTTCTCCAGGATGCAGCAGCAGCAGGCCCCAAAACAATTTGCAACAATTGCGGAGGTGAATCTTTCCGTAAATCTGGAGATGTCTTGTTTTCACAGAAACGTAAAGTCCCAACACAAGACTCTTTCATTCGCATTGATGCCGATTCATCCACAAACAAGAACAAAACGCCAAGGTTGGATGATGGAAGTGGATCTAATGTTTGCCAAATTGCTGATCTCGATTCACATGACCACGACGACACAGCCCCAAAGAAGCCGGAGCTATATGTTGGGGATCCAGCATTTGTCAACCCCAACTCATATGAAACAGTGACTGAAGTACTGCGTCATATTGGATGTAGTGCTGGAATAGAAAGGTACAAAACTGGTCGAAGGAAATGGACATTTGTCACAATGGATGGACTGCCATACACAATGGCATACAAAATCGTGCAAGAAACGTATATTTGTAGAACTTGCACAGATCTTTCCCTCTTTGGTGCGGAAACCAAAACCCAACATTGTGAAGAGTTACATGCAGGAGTAGATGTCTGTGAGAGGGAGTTTGACTGGGTTGTGCTGCGGATTGGAGCTGGTCACTATGAGATGAACATGAAGAAGGCATTTATGGAGCTAAACTTCGTCCCTTTCATGTCAGATCTTTGTAGAGAACTCGGGTTCAAATCGGCCAATGCACAGAAGTATGTTCAGCAGTGCAGTGATAACCATAAGGCATGGGATCTGATGTGCATAGCCAGGGAATGTCTGACTGATGAGCTGCTTCGGCCCTATGTGATTCAGTCTCTGTCAGCAAAAGAACCCTGCACTGTTAAGGGGTTCCTCCACTACAGCCAACACGATGTCAAAAATCCAAATTTTAAGTACATATATGAACAAGTGTTTGTCTTCCTGCAGGCCATAATGAACTACAGGACTGCCCCGAGGGAGAACAATCATCAGCTGTTGATTTCAGGAAAAGAGAAGTTTGCACCCATTTGGTTTGCACGGAATCACCCAAAGTACCAACAAATTGATATTTGTGATAGCCATGATCGATTCTGCTACCCAGGTAGTGTCCAAGATCTGGTAGTGGCCAACGAATCATTCAGCTTCACAGGAAAGCCGAAAACTGGCGAAGGATTAGATTTTGTCCTCGAAAATGTGAATAAGAAGGTCAAATCATTTTTGCCTCCTGGTGTGCCGAATGCAGACGAATGGCTTAGGGCCTTCCGAAATTATCATCAACTTGAACAGATTCGCGATGCAACCTTTTCAAGGATGGGCATAACTGACCCATCATCAGTTGTGTCTTCCCTAACTGGACGGAAGTATGAAGAAGAGGTTACAAAGTGCAGATACTTGATTAGGAAATCTGGGATTTTGAAGCATCCAAAGGCTGAATGTGACTTCCAGAGTTTGTCAGGAAAGAAACTTGATAAAGGACTTCTGGAGATCTATCAAAGGGGTTTGAAAAACAAAGGTACATATGTTCAACACCTGAAAAAGCATGGGAAGCCACCAAAAGGAATTGTCTATGTTGTCACTTGTGATGATGAACTGACCGTGCAGTCAAAGAAAGTGACAAAGCTTTCTCTGGCCGCCATGATTGAGGAGAAGTTAGGAAATTTGGGAAATACTGTGGAGGCTGACTACTTAACAGAACTGTGGAAGGAAGTGAAGAAAGGCAAAAAGGCAGGGTTTCTGGATTTGTTCAAACAAATCAAAGAGGCTGAAGTGACAGCAGACAGGATGGCAAATACAATTCTGGAGTAATTTCCTTACTTTGTGATATGACCTAAGCAGTCATCTGTGTGAAATGGCTTGTCTGCAAATGACATTGAGAATTTATGATTGTTTGCTGTTGGATATGTCCACATGTAATCCTACATGTACTGCTCTTTAATGTGCCTAAAGTGAACTCTGAACTCTGGGATAGTGAATAGCCTTCTGGCATGTCTGGGAGGCAATAACCCTTTGACCACTTTATCTCTACCATGAGTGAGTGCCTGCATGTGATGTGGATTAGCACTCTCTCAGATGTTCCAGTTTATGTGTTTACATGTACCTCTAGAGCAGTTTGGCAGTGACACTGGGAGTTTTATTGCTGGATTTTGTGACCACTTTGAAGTACAGAAGAATTACATTTCCCATTCAGTTGCTCTCAATGTTTATAGCAGTGTTTGCCTTATCTCCTGATATCAGGATGATCACATGGTCCCACTGGGTTGAGAATGTGACTGTCCCATAGTCTGACTTGTTTGGGCTATCATCAAGAGTCAAGAGACAGGTGCCTGCAGCCTGGGTGACAGATTAATGGGTTCTCTACATGAGATTAACTGGTTGAGTTAATAATGTCATTTCCTGGACTGGGAAATCATCAGTCTCTCTCCATGCTTAGCAAGGAGAGGTTGTATCATCACATCTCATAAAGCCCAGCAACACCTACAAGTCCCCCAGGATTTATCAACAACTCTTAATTGAGTATTCTCAAGAAAGATTATATGAGACGGGGTACCTTGGACCGTCAGCGAAACACCAGGTAATTAATGTACTCCAGTTATTATTAGTTACTACATGTATGTAGTTGAGTCATAACATTGTTACATTAAGAATTATTTCTGCCACCTTATGCAAAATGACTGCAGACACGTCGAATTCCCCTGGAAATGTAACTATACAAACTATGTGGATGTTGAGTATCTGACTGACACATGGCAGATCAGCTAGGTTTCTAATATTAATATTATCATTATATCCCAGTTTAATTTTGCAAAACAAAGTAATTGCACTATGTGTATGAATCATTAATTATGTCATACATTCTACCTTTAAATGCAGATGCAGTCAGGCACATATCTACATGTATGATTTAAGCTCCATATCATTATAATTACATGGAATTCAATGTTATGCACCTTTCCCACTCTTCAGATTAAGCACACTGCATAAACATCTGGAAAATGGAGATATTGTCAAAATCTTTTGATGTTGCAGATTGAAATCTACTATCATATAATTTGGATGATGGATGACTTGACCCGCCTGTGTGGTAGTGTTGGAGTTAAAATTTTGGAGCGCGACATGGAGGAGGATCCATACAGGGACGACTTTTCCAGTTCCCCTTACTCGACTTTGAATGAATCACGGTAAGCTACAAATTAAATAAAAACTTTTATAGCTACAAATTACTTTGAATGGTTTTGTATCACAGATTGTAAGTATGGTTTGATTGGTCATTAGTTTAACACTATTCTTCATGATCCCGATACATGTATGTTCCCTTATTGTCTGCGATCAAATAAATATACTCTATTTCCCCTCGTGCTTATAATGCAATCAATATCATATAATCAAATGCCGTAGTTATTTCACACAGTATTCTCTATTACTTTCCTGGATCAAATATTCCAATATTTCTCCTAGTTTGCCACAAATTATGAAATATACCAATATTTCCATTCATTGTGACTATTAACACAAGAAACATATACTCTAATGCCTAGTAATTTCACCTAGTATTCGTCCTTAATTTCCTTCATGAAATATCCCAGTATTTCCCCTCCTGTCTATTCATCCAAGCTCATAACGCCAGTATTTCACCCAGTAGTTTCCATTATTTTTACCCCTCAGCCTATAGGGTTGTGGGGTCTTGTCGTTGCCATGTATGTACGTCTGTCCTGGCGTCCGTCCGTCCGTCCGTCAACATGTTCTTGTCTGCTGAATATCTGCAGATCTATGAAGTCGGGCCTGACCAAACTTTGGTGAGAGCTTCCTGAATGTTGACTGATGAAATGATTAGATTTTCAGATGGCTATGATGATTTCATGATTTTTAATTTTTTTTTATTTATTTATTGATGGCTCAGTGTTTGCACTGTTATCTATGCCCATCAACATGTCTTGTCCGCTGAATATCTGCAGATCTATCAAGTCGGGCTTGAAAAAACTTTGGTGAGAGCTTCCTGAAGGTTGACTGATGAAATGATTAGATTTTCAGATGGCTGTGATGATTTCATGATTTTTATTTTTTTTGGTATTATTATTTATTGATGGCCTAGCTTTTGCACTTTTATCTATGCTCATCGGGAACCCTTGGTTGCATGTTTCAGTATGAATTTTGAAGGTTTCCTGATAAAGAAAGCCTGGTCCATTCAAGATTCTCATTGAATGAAGGACAACATTTTTATCTCGCCTTACGAAGTAAAGGGGAGATATTGTGAGGGGGGAAAGAGGATGTCGTCGTCGGTGTCGGTGTCGGTGTCCCCTGCCTGGAAATGAATGGGTTTTTGGTTTAGCAAGTTAAAAAAAAATCTAGAAAAATTAGAAAAAATATAAAAAAAATATGGGGGTGGGTATGTCACCTGGGGGTACTACCCCTGGGGTACTCTAATGTTAAAATCCCTATGAATGAGTTTTGCGTTTAGCTGAAGTGCACATGTACATCTGTACTTGGAAAGTTTCTTGCAGTTGTCAGCTGTCATTGGATGATTATGAAACTTGGTACACATGTTTCTTATGATAAGAGGATGTACCTGTGCTGTTTTTGAGAAGAAATATTAATTTTTCTCAAAATTATGGGAAATGAAGAGTTTTCTGTTTAGGTAAATTGTACATATACATCTACATGGTAAGTTTGCTCCAGTTGTCAGCTGTCATTGGATGATTATGAAACTTGGTACACATGTTTCTTATGATTAGAGGATGTACCTGTGCTATTTTTGACAAGAAATATTAATTTTTCTCAAAATTATGGCAAATGAAGAGATTTCTGTTTAGGTAAATTGTACATGTAGGCCTCTACATGTATACATATACATCTACATGGTAAGTTTGCTCCAGTTGTCAGCTGTCATTGGATGATTATGAAACTTGGTACACATGTTTCTTATGATAAGAGGATGTACCTGTGCTATTTTTGAGAAGAAATATTAATATTTCTCAAAATTATGGCAAATGAATGAGTTTTCTGTTTAGGTAAATTGTACATGTAGGCTTCTACATGATAAGTTTGCTGCAGTTGTCAGCTCTCATTGGATGATTACGAAACTTCATACACATGTTTCTTATGATTGGAGTGTGTACTTGTGCTATTTTTGAGATGAAATATTAATTTTTCTCCAAATTATGGGAAATGATTGAGTTTTGCATTTAGCTGAAGTGCACATGACTACCATCACTACCACCACTAACATCCTACCTTCACTACCATCCATATCACTACTACCATCCCTAACATCCTACCATCACTACCATTCCATATGGGCCCTCAGTGGCTGAGTGGTCTAAGGTGCTTCGCTGGTGACCGCTAGCCTCACACTGATGCACCGGCACGGGTTCGAACTCAGCCTGTCCATGTGTGGAAGATTGTCAGTTACTTGCCAACGGGCGGTGGTTCTCTCTGGGCACTCCGGCTTCCTCCATCAACCCAACTGACTGTCACCATATGAGTGAAACAACCTTGAGCATGACATTAAACCAAATCGCCCTCCCCTACCATCCATACCATCACTACCATACTGATCATCACTACCATCCCTACTATCATTACCATCCATATCATCCCTGCCATCACTACCATTCCAACCATCACTGCCAGTCATACCCTTCCAACCATCATTGCCATCCCAACCATCACTACCATCGGATCCCTACTATCGCTATCATCCATACTATCACTACCATCCCTACTATCACTTACATCCTACCATCCATGTCATCCCTGCCATCACTACAATCCCAACCATCACTACCATCGGATCCCTACTATCATTACCATCCATACCATCCTACCATCACTGCTATCACTTACATCCAACCATCCATGTCCTCCATCTACCATCACTACAATCCCATCACTACCATCCTACCATCATACCATCCATACTATCATACCATCCATACCATCACTACCATCCATACCATAACTACCAGTCCTACCATCACTACCATCCATACCATCACTACCATCCATACCATCACACCATCCATACCATCACTACCATCACTACCATCCACCATCACTACCATCACTACCATCCATACCATTCCTACCATCACTACCATTCCTAGCATCCATACCATCACTACCATCCATACCATTCCTACCATCCATACCATCACTATCATCCATACCATCACTACCATCCATACCATCACTACCATCCATACCATAACTACCATTCCTACCATCACTACCATCCATACCATCACTACCATCCATACCATCACTACCATCCATACCATCACTACCATTCCTACCATCCATACCATCACTACCATCCATACCATCACTACCATCTATACCATCACTACCATTCCTACCATCACTACCATCCATACCATCACTATCATCCATACCATCACTACTACCATCACTACCATCCATACCATCACTACCATCCATACCATCACTACCATCGCTACCATCCATACCATCACTACCATCCATACCATCACTACCATCCATACCATTCCTACCATCACTATCCATACCATCACTACCATCCATACCATCACTACCCTTCCTACCATCCATACCATCACTACCATCCATACCATTCCTACCATCACTACCATCCATACCATCACTACCATTCCTACCATCACTACCATCCATATCATCACTACCATCACTACCATCCATACCATCATTACCATTCCTACCATCACTACCATCCATACCATCACTACCATCCATGCCATCACTACCATCCATGCCATCACTACCATCCATACCATCACTACCATCCATACCATCACTACCATCAATACCATCCATACCATCACTACCATCCATACCATCACTACCATCCATACCATGATGATGATGGTAGTAATCCCACTTGGGACTGGACTATCCAGCAGTAATCCCACAGAGGACTATCCATCAGTATTATAGCATGGGACTGGTCCACCCAGCAGTAATCTCGCACTGGAATGCCCTATGTACCAGTAATCCGACCGCACTGACCTATCCATCCAACATGGGATTAACTTTTGCCAGTAATCCCACATGGGACTGATGTTATTGTCTGTACCAGATAATCTATTCCAGACATTATTGTCTGTACCACATCACTTATTCCAGACCTTATTGTTTGCTCTACATGTATGCTTTCAATACTGCTGCACCTTTGGCGGATGACCCCGCAAGGCGAGATGTTGGGGTTCTCAGAACGCTTGTTCTTTTGTTCTTTAAGCTATCAAATCATTCTATTCTACATCATATGATTTATCCTAAAACTTTTGCGTGAACCATATTGTGTCCACACATTTAACTGGTACAACATTCATAATGCTTCAATTTTTGTCACCAAACATGTTACTGTACCTTGGAAATTATTTAATGAGTGATTAGGAGAGCCCATATTTAGCCTGACTCTGGGAAATTTTGAACCAGTTTGCATATCTGGAGCTTATGCCCCCCCCCCCCAAATAATGATAAGGGTGGGCCTGTGTCAATAAGTGTGTTTACTTGTTATCACACTTGTGCAATGCATAAATTGCCACTAACAGAGCTACACTTTCTTGCATGCTGTAATCCCAGCACACCAGTCACGTGAAACCGAAGTTATATACGGTATCCAGGGAGTTTTTGCAGGTTCTGATCGCAAACTCCCAGTTCCATTTCATAATTGTCCTCCGCCACGAAGTGGTGGGAGGACTTGGAAATGCTAGCCGTCCGTCCTTCCGTCCGTCCCACATCTTGTGAACGCGATATCTTGAGAACAATTCGACCAATCGACTTCAAACTTGAGAAGGTACTTCACATCAGTCAGACGGCCATTGGTATTGATTTTCACTGAAGTACGTAATCCAAGATGGCCACCATCGCCCATATTGGATTCTGTTCGTCCCACATCTTGTGAAGGCGATATCTCAAGAACAATTGAACCAATCGACTTCAAACTTGGGAAGGTTCTTCACATCAGTTAGACGGCCATTGGTATTGATTTTCACTGAGGTACGTAATCTAAGATGGCTGCCATTGACCATATTGGATTCTGTCCATCCCACATCTTGTGAACGCGATATCTCGACAACAGTTTGACCAATCCACTTCAAACTTGAGAATGTTCTTCGCATCAGTTAAACGGCCATTGGTTTTGATTTTCACTGAGATACGTAATCCAAGATGGCTGCCATGGACCATATTGGATTCACTCCATTCCACATCTTGTTAACACGATATCTCAAAAACAAATCAACCAAACGACTTCAAACTTGGGAAGGTTTTTCACATCAGTTAGATGGCCATTGGTATTGATTTTCACTGAGGTACATAATCCAAGATGGCTGCCATTGACCATACTGGATTCTGTCCATCCCACATCTTGTGAACGCGATATCTCGAGAACAGTTCGACCAATCGACTTCAAACTTGAGAATGTGCTTCACATCAATTAGACGGCCATTGGTATTGATTTTCACTGAGGTATATAATCCAAGATGGCTGCCATTGACGATATTGGATTCCATCCGCCTCGGATCTTGTGAACGTGATATCTTGACAACAATTTGACCAATCAACTTCAAACGCAAGACAGTGCTTCACATCAGTTAGACAGCGATTGGTATTGATTTTCATTGAGGTAGTATGTAATCCAAGATGGCTGCCATTGACCATCTTGGATTTCACTCGCCCATATTGTACCCATCTGTGTTGTGAACGCGATATCTTGATCTATTCCACTCATCGATTTTTAAACCTCACCGTCCACAAATCCATATACAACAACAGACTTACATTCCAGTGTTACACTACCCATTACTGCTTCCCAAACCTCCTCAAATTGTCTCAACAATTCCAGATGAACGTCTCTTTCCACATACACATATCAACTTTCCAAGTTATATTTAAGGAGATATTGGAAGCGTATATGCTGTACGCTCTCAAACAGGCTACTTGGCGGAGGACCTGCTAGCTGCTCAGCTTGTTCATTATTGAGGGTCCAATTTTTTCAAGTGAATTTCAGCGCAAAGAGCCTGTGATCAATCACAAAACAGAGGTTTATTAACATGAAATTCAATACCCAGCTATGCAATCGGATCGATATTGAGGCTTCCAGAAGCTTTTTCTAGGAGTATTTCCTTCAGAAATCATTTCAAATTGAACAACAACATATTCGTTTTTTGTTTCCTTTGAGTTTTGGGCACCCATATGTTTTCTGAAACTAAATTGGCTCCAGATGCAGCCCTGATCCTACTTGACTAAAAAAAAAAGCCGGCTGAGGGGTCCACGCACCTTTTAGGTGCTTGCCCGCAATTCACAGAAATGTCCCAGTATTTCCCCTCATTGTGCCTATTCAATTATAATATCCCATAATTCAATGCGCTATAGACAGGCATCCATTATTTCATCAAGTATTCCCCTTATCTTCCTCCATCAAATTTCGCAGTTTTCCCCTTATTGTGCATATTCTACCAATATACTATAATTCAGTGTCTAGTCATCATTAGTTTCACCTAGTATTCCCCCCTATTCTTCATGATCCCAATATTTACCCTTATTTCCACGATGAAATATACCATATTTCCCCTCATGCTTCAAATATCATATAATCCAATGCCTTAGTGTTAATTTCACCCCGTATTCTCTATTATTCTCCTAGAACAAATATCCCAGTATTGTCCCTTGTTCTGCCTATTCATCCTAGATCATATAAGGCAATGTAATTTCACCCAGTATTTCGTCTTATATTTTCCTCAAATACCCCAACGTTTACCTTCATTGTGCCTATTCACTGAAATCATACAATGCAATGTCATGCGTACATGTAATTTCACCCAGCATTTTGTCCTCACTGAAGTATTCCGATATTTCCCCTCGTTGTGCTGCTTTACCCAATATCACATAATCCAATGCCATAGTAATTTCACCCAGTATTCAACCTTAATTTCCCCTTTCAAATGTCCCAGTATTTTCTTTCGTTGTGGCTATTCACCCAAGATCATATAACCCAATGCCATATAAACGCCCTTACATTTTCTCCATCAGATATCCGAATTTTTCCCAAGTTGTCACGATTCACCCAAGATTCTATACACTGCCATATACACTAGTAATTTCACCAGTATATCGCCTCATTTTCCTCGATGAAATATCCCAGCATTTCCCCTTATGCCACCTATTCACTGGAGATCGTATCATTCAATGCCATAGTAATTTCACCCAGTATTTATACACCAGTATACATGTATCACTAAAGTCAAGCATTTTCCCATTTTCCCCATATCACATAGTATTTCACCCATTTTAACTATTCATTCAAAATTCATATAATCCAGTCGATATCAAGAACATCAATGTACTACATGTATACACAAATGGTGTTTAAATCATCCAGGTCACCAAGTGGTCATCTAGACCATTTTAGTTTATCATTCAATATAAGATGTGAAATATGTTACATTCTCAGAAGCACAAAATCATAGACCTTTCTCTGGATTGCTGGCTACCAATTAAGATCAAGGCCATTAAACAACCTTGAAATTCGACCAGTGTAATTCCAGATATACCAGCATATATTGAAGCCCCTTGGGCTCTTGTTGTAATCTTAAAATATCTGTTGGACAGTGTTTCACTTAATGACACTTACATTGGCAACAGATTGAGGTTGAAATAAACATCAAAGAAAACTCATGCTCAGTCTAAGCCATTAATTTTAACAACACTGCTGAGTCCAGTCAACTGGACAGTTTCTAGGCAATTTATTACCACCTATTTGGTGGGAATGGGTTGGTATTTCCTCTCCCACATATGGAAGTTTGGGTGTATATTGACTCAGACCAGGTCACCTCTTAATTCTGAAAAGTAGTTTTAAGTTTCACATGATTTAAATTGGCATAAGCCAAGATCACACTGTACAATTTTACAGCTTAATTAAGATATACAATGTATGTGTACATTCTGTGAATTCCTACCACTATTACCAGTTCAGATGCCATAAAATGTGTATTCTTGCTCTCAAAATCTAACCAGTATGAGCATAATTTTCTCACAATAACCCTGAGTACATTAGCCAGTATCCAAATGAATTATCTCATTTACCCGAATGCCTGTATCACCTAATTAGTCTGTATTGACCGAACAAGAACGCAATCACTAATGGCCATATCTTTATGTATATCAAAACCATTTCTCACATTTACTTACCTTCCTTTCGAGCTACATTTTTTTGTCGTCTTGTTTTTCTCCAAAACTATACTAGAGCAGATGATATCAGGAAAATCTACATCATCTACTGGCACAGACCATGAGCAAATTGATGATACTTTTTCAAATACCATCTTCAACTGAAACCATGCATATCGAGTATTATTAATCAAATGCAAGTATAGGTCTATTCTACTTCCCAAGTTTTAAACACATACGTAGACATATATGTGACATAGCCTACCACACTGATAGTGTTGAATGTCTCCCCACTTTGATGTTACATATGCAACACTCGTACTTTAATAGGATGCTCTGTGTGGGTGACCGGGAAATAATTGACAAACAATCATGTATGTAGGATGAATAAAACCTTCACATGATTTGAGGCTGCTAAAAGGGCAGCAATGATATGAATCCTGGATATTCCAAAGAGTTTGATTCAAATTATTGAAACAATACATGTCGAGTAGGCGGAAAACTACATTGAATGCAAAAAACATATCCCTACAAAATGTATCCCTACCAATGTCGTCATGAACTCTTATGATGAGTTCTGAGAGTATATCACAGTATCAGACAATATTCATGAACTTGAAGACTGAGTGATGCCAAAATAGACAAATTTAAGTTCTTCTAAACAGTTTCTGTTACAGGCTATAGTTGTCACCAGAGATTCATAGTGGCATGACTGACCAAAACAAAATTCAAAAAATTCTGGAAGCTTACATGCTGCACTTATTCAACCCATTCACTACCCTCGGGAAAATGTTTTTGCGGTGGTAAAAATTTGGAGTTCTATGAATCCCTGACCTGTAACAGTTTTTCTGAGTTTTTTGTTTGGAAACAAAATCCGACGGACTGACAGTGCCAAACACTATGCATGTAGTCCCGATCGGGGAACAAAACCAGCGTAACTCAACAAGCTAAGAACCAAAAGCAGCTCAATTATCTATTGAGCTACATCTAAAAGAATGAGTAGATGAAATTTGATACCTTATCAAGACAATTTCCACAGATATTGTGGTAATACAATATACAAGAATAGAGCTCAATACCAGAGACTGATCATGTCCAAAAAGAAAATCTGTATGGAATATGGACCCAGGAAACTGTACCCAACATGGTTTTGCTGATGTATTAACACAAAAGGCTATATCACAAAATCTGAGACCGATTAAATGAGAAAAATGGGCATCTCTGTGGCCTTTAAGGCATCTGTACTTTTCACAAGTGAGATCATGAGTTTGGTTACTGTACCAACCACTATTTGGCAGACAGTGTGCCAACAGATGACAACGAAAATACCCATAGGCAAAAATTGGCCAAGGCCAGGGATAATAAACCTCAGCATTTTCAAGATTATTCTCAAAGGAAAATTGTACACATTTCATCGCCAAATATGCACCAAAAAATAACTGCACATATTTAAATTGTCTCTTCCACGTTAGAAATTTATATTTTCCATCAAACTGAATGAATGTTTCAAATTACAGGTTATGGAATATGCTTGCTCTGACTGGGGGAAAAACTCAGCTGTCAGATTAGTCTATCTGACTCAGTGAAAGAAACCAAAAATTAGGCAAAATATATGTTTTTTATACGCCCGCCAAAAGGCGGACGTATTATGTGATGGCGGTTTCCGTCCGTCGAAATATATGTTTTTTATACGCCCGCCAAAAGGCAGACGTATTATGTGATGGCGGTTTCCGTCCGTCCCTCATGTCCGGTCTATATCTGGGACAGTTTTCTATCTACAGTTCCAATTTCTGGTGAGTGGATACCCTACGGGGAGACAACGAGTCGCATACCAAAATGAAGGTCGAGGTCAAAGGTCACTGGCCTAAAAAAAAACAGGAAATCATTGAATTTTTCGTGTCCGGTCACTGGCTAAGAAAACAGGAAATCATTGAATTTTTTGTGTCTGATCTATATCTGTGAACGTTTTCCATCCACAGTTGCAATTTTTTGTGAGTGGATATGCTAGGTAGAGATGATCTATCGCATACCAAAATTGAGGTCAGAGGTCAAAGGTCACTTGCCTGAAATGAGGAAATCATTGACAGTTTTTTATCTATAGTTCTAATTATTGGTGAGTGGATGCCCTAGGTGGAACGATGTGTTGCATATTACCAAATGTAGGTTGAGGTCAGAGGTGGAAGGTCATTGTGACCGAAAATCAGGAAATCATTAAAAATTTCTAATTTGTTATGAGTGGATTCAATAGGGGGTCGCATACCAAAAAATAGATCGAGGTCAAAGGTCACTGTGACCTAAAATCAGGAAATTATTAAAAATTACTTTTTTTGTGTCGGTAGATACATTAGGGAGACACGATGTGTCACCTACAAAATGTAGGTCAAGGTCAGTGTGACGCCAAAATCGTGAAATTGTTAAAAATCATTTTTTTAGTCCATTGAGAAATTACGTTTTGTCATGTAACAAAATTTAGATCCAGGTCAAAAGTCAAGGTCACTGTGACCCCAGAATCAAGGTCAAAGGATGGTGTGACCTAAAATTCAGGAAATCATTAAAAATTATTTATTTCTTGAGTGGATTCAATAGGGGGAATTGAAGTGTCAAATAAAACAAACAATAGGTCAAGGTCAAAGTTCAATGTGACCCCAGAATCAGGGTATTATTAAAAATAACCAAAATGTAGGTAACGGTCAAGGTCACTGACCCCAAAGTCGTGAAATTGTTAAAAATCATGATTTCTTGTGTTCGCTGAGAAATTACGGGGAGACGGTCTGTCATGTGCCAAAATTTGGTCAAGGTCAATAGTCAAGGTCACTGACTCCAGAATCAAGAAATCCTTAAAAATGACTTTTTTTTGTGTCAGTAGATACATTAGGGGGACATGTGTCGCATACCAAAATGTAGGTCAAGGCTGAACGTCAAGGTCACTGTGACCCCCAAAATCATGAAATTCCTAAAAATCATGATTTTTTGTTGTGTCCATTGATACATTGAGGGAAGATGATGTGTCGTGCACCAAAATGTAGGTCTAGGTCAAAGGTCACTGACCCCAAAATCAGGAAATCATTAAAAATGAATTTTTTCTGCCACTAGATACATTAGTGGGACATGATGTGTTACATACCAAAATGTGGGTCAAAGGTCACGGTCACTTCGATCCCAAAATCAAACATGAGAATGATCTAATCAAAACCCCTCGGCTTTCCCCAAGTGATAGAGACCCATGTGCAGTGTGAATTGGGGAAGAGATAGTTCTATGTGATATGATGAAGATATACCGATAGTTAGTTACATGAAGGCATATAGGGCAGAAATAGAAAAATTATTTATCTGTAAAGGGGCATAACTCTGTAAAATATGGGTCGAGGGGAGCCACTTTCAATAGGCATGTTGTGACTTAGCACTGTAAAATAAGAACAGAGACAAATAAGCCGTTCCGAACACGGATCTACAGACTAACAATACATTCAGCTACAGATAACAAAATCTGAGATTATTACATCTGAAAGGGGCAGAACTCCATAAGCCGAGGCGAGTAATCCTTTGTTGGTTGGTAGAATACAACAATATAAATAAGTTTCCAAAATATTGTAGCAATACCGAACACAGTTCTGCAGATATAGTTGGTTACATTACATACATGGCGACAATACGCCGAGGCCAAAATGGCCGAGGGGTAAAAATCATTAAAAGTGATAATTTCATATGCCTGTCGAAGACAAGGGCATGTAATGTGATGTTTCATTCTGTCTATTCATCCATTAACATTTGTTGTCCATGCGATATCTCTTGGTTTCAAGGTATGGATTGGTACCAAATTTTGAGTATACATGTACCTTATTTGCATGGCAAAGAAGAGCCATACATTTCAACAACAATTTGTCAAAGGTCAAGGTCACAGTCCCCGAAAACTGAATCAAGTTTAGCTGACCAAATTTGTTAGGCTGGAATATTCAGAATTCTCTCCCCTTCATGTATATGGCATTTCTCCTTTGGAGTAGTCTCCCATGTTTGAAACAGCTACATTTAGTCAAACTGATGTGAAATAAAAACATACATTTACTAATTTAACGGGGAGAGGGGTCCTTTATGAACTTCATACCTGTTTATTAACTCAAGAACAAAGGTTTACTTCATCACTTTCTTCTCCTTTCATGAAAATTATCTCGCCTGAAAGGAATCCATTTGCAGGAAAACTACTAGTTTCTTATGTTTGACTATTGTCGATTTCAGTGTGGGGTGTTTGAGCTTTCGGTTCTTGCTTCAAGGTCAAGTTACAAAGAGTTAAACTCATTTTAGTTTATTATTCAATATAAAGATGTGATATATGTTACATTCTCAGAAGCACAAAATTGTAGACCTTTCCCTGGATTGCTAGTTACCAATTGGAATCAAGGCTATTAAACAACCTTGAAATTTGGACCAATGTAATTTCAGATATATGGGCGTATTGAAGCCCCTTGGGCTCTTGTTCCTTTCTTGTTTACCTGAATTATCACTAAACCAAGATATTCATTTATTTTCAGTGTGGATGTAACACCTCGTAGAACATCAGGGCTGATCACCAGTACCCCCCAGTCAAACTCATTGCTGTTACCACTGCAGCATGCAAGCTGTGCAACACCAGTACGGAGGTCCCCCAGACTGGCTAGCAGAATAAATGTACCGACCACCCACACCAGTCCAGTTCCCACAAGCCGGCATCAGAGAAAGCCCCCCCTACGCAAAAAGATCAACCCAGTGCGCCACAAAAATAAAAATACCATTCGTTCCGCACTCTCAAAGAGGAAAGCCACTCTTTTTAAGAGGGTACATGAACTCTGGCAAAAGACTGGTGCTGATGTTCTGCTGATCATCCAAGTCAATCATGAAGTCAGGGCATCCAAAACCTATTATGGGGGGTCAGAGAAATTGGTGACCCTCTATGAGAGTACAGGATTGATGGTGGGAGGTAGGAACTTTGCACTACAAGGTTCGTATGGGGACTGCGATGTCAATGAGACTGATGATGAACATCCTACAGCGGGAAATGATGTCCCTTCTTTTATGCAAAGTTCCATAATATCAGAGGGCAATGTTGAGATCATAGAAGTTGTCACCCCGCAAACTGCTGCTGCTCCAGAACAAAACCCTTCAACGTTGCAACGAACCTCTCCAGCCAAAGACAAACCCAGGAAGCAGAGGCCCCGCAAACAGCTAATATATGACACTCGCCCGGTAGCTGAGAAAAGGTCAGAGACACGCACACCACGAGTAAAGGAAACCCAGCACCCGGTTGCCGAGAACAGGCCAGATGCCGCCACATCACCAATAGACGAAACTGAGTACCTTGTTGCTAGAAACAGGCCAGACACCGGCACACGTCCGGCACATGTAGTAGATGAATCTTGCCCTGTTGCTCAGCACAGGCCAGATACTACATTGCAATTCAGAGCTGGCATGTGGGTAGCAGTTGCCTACTATGATACCTTTTATATTGGGCAGGTAACTGACTACAATGACAGGGAAAGAGACAAGGTTGAGGTGAAGTTCCTCCAGAAAAAATATGCGTGTAATATGTTTCTTTTGCCTCAACAACCAGAGGTAGAGACCATTCTTACAATGTATGTCTTTCACACAGATCTCAACATGACAGTAGGAAAAGGAAGGAGTCTGAACTATGTCTGTGGAAATCTGACAGATGTGCAAAAGGCATACATTAAATTCAAAAAGGAGAAAAAAGACATACTGTGAACTTTCAGATGACATGATTCAGGCCGTCCCTTTTTCGATTCATTTTCATGTATATTATGTTTCTTTTATAATTGTAAATCATGGTCTCCCATCGCCACTCCCATACCGCTGTGCTGGTCGTCGGGTAGGGGGCTGGACTGGGCCATCTCCCACTCAACCCGGCGGCTCAGCCCAGCGGGGTGAGCTCTCTTGGTCTTCTGGGGAGTGCAGCGGTCGGTAGGAGATGGGAATCGAGCCATCTCCGTTAGGCTGCCCTCCCAGGGGGCCGACTCCGTGGCGATGGAGCTGAACAATCATAATTTTTATTTGTGTTAAATATCTACAACCACATTTGTACGAGATCTGTTTCTTCCAAAATATATCTGTTTATTTTTAGGAAATCATTCAGCCAGTAATAATCAGACGTCATTTGAATATTGTGATGGATGCTACAGGAAAAATCATTGTTACAGTCCTGGGCTTCTGGTGGAAATCCCTCTGAACTGACCGCATTTCAGGATTTTCTTCTTATATTGAGTGAATGTAGACAGTTAAAAGAAAAACATTTCCGTGTCCACAGGAAAAATTATCCTGCATGAAACAATCTTTCATTTCAATCAATCTGTATTATTACACGACTTCAAATATTACAAGTGTGATATAAAGTGATATGCTATCTACATTTGGTTGGTAGTGTAGGGTCTACAGCTGACGGGATGATCTGGTTGTTTACCATTTATATTAGTGTACATTTCGAACTATGACTGAGGACTGTTTTGAGTATGCAGGGTCTGGGTTGAGTATTTTAGGTAGAGTTTGGAATTCCCAAAGGGTTCAAGGGGGCCCTGTAGATTGAATAGTGAGGAGTAGTTTATGCTGGAGTTGGGAGTGAGTGGGACAGGGGAAGAGGAAGTGTTCTGTCTCTACCATGTCTACCATACGGAGACTGCATTACCTATATGTGCACAGTCTCATTTCTCTGGGTATGCGATGGTGTTTTGGTACATGTACCTTCCGGTCTCTACCTCTAACCTATGACTACAGACCCTGAGCTTTGTAATTAGGTCTCTATGGGTTGGGTTTTGAATATTTTGTAGATACTGTCTTAGCTTGTTTGTTTGATATATTGGGTTAGCTTTCTAGTTTGTAAGAAATGTGACTCATATTCATCATTGAGATTAGAGTAACAGTTTAGTGTTTTAATAGTGTGGTCCAGTTTGAATTTTGTTAACGGATGTGGATCTGGGATAGTAGTCACGGATGTGGATCTGGGATAGTAGTCGTGGACTTTGGTTTCCCAGTTTGGGGTTGAATTTTTGTTTTGGGTTGCATAGTCATGATAGTACGAGTCTGCATCCAAGAGTAGCAAGTTTTTTGTATTTAATATCTAGTGGTAATATTTGACATTAGCAGCGATTATATCATTGTAGAGAGGGTACAGACCCAAGTAGCTCTGCTCAGCATACAAGGGAGGTGGTGCATTTTACAGTGCAGAGGGCAATTTTGCTACATTTGGGTTTGAATTTGTTCGTATTTGTTTGTATGGGGATTTGTTTATCTTGTCATAATTCAGCCAGTGTTTATTTTCACGTTTGTTAAGGAAGTTTTTGTTAATACCGCAGTTGTAACAGTCATGTACATTTGTAGAGTAAGATTGACTTGATGAGAGTGGGAAAAGACATTTGGATGTTACTTCAAGATCAATAGCAAGTGCGCCGTTATTACAGACTTTGAATTCATGATGCCTTAATCTGTAAGAGATGCATGACTAGGCGGTGAGGGCCAATAGTGGAAGAAATCTTGCGGGGGGGGGGGGGTTGAATGATATTTGCTGAAAAACAGTATCTTCAACTGTCAGAGAATTTGAACCCTTTATATCCCTTAAAGGAGTACTTACCTTATTTTATATATGTTCGTATAACAAAGGTTAGACTCTTAAAGAAATATAACCAACTATTTTACTTTCGTTGAGGGCGATAACCTATTAGTTTTATTACAATTTGTGAAGTCATGTTTCCGCACTTGAGGTGGACGTGGGCGCTGCCATGCATATTATCTGTGGGATGACGTGACTGATGACGTCAGCATTCAGGACAACGTCACGGCTAACGCTTGATCCAGGGACGTTCCAACTACTGCATTTGAATACCTCTGGGTTCAAGTTTTAATTGAGGAAAAAACTGGCGCTGCAAATCCCATGGGGGGGAATTCCTAAAAGGAAATTGGTTTAGGTTATCTTCGGCAACTGAAAAATTTCTTCCCCAAGTTTCTCAGCTGAGACTTGCCCGATTCAATTTGGACAAAATTTTAAACTGACCGGTAAACTAAAAGAGTGTCCTCTGCAATCGTCCAGGGATTTCAGTTGAACGACAATGCTTCTAAGTTCATAAACATTTTCATGATTACACTACTGAAATAAATCAGAATGTCAGTGAATTTACTGGGTTCCTTCTTCTGTGAATTATCGGCATGACCAGCACGATGAGCCTTAAATCTCCATGACGATGTTACGTTTTTAGAGGAGTATAAACTGACTTCCGCTCATCTAAAAACGTCACGCATTGGTGCAATGGCGGCGCCCAGTGCACGCTGTTGCGAGCAACAAATAGTCAATATTTTCGTTATTTCGCATTCTATCAACATAAGTTTTATATAATAAGGTTTGGAATACGATTGCTGATAAATATAGTCACACTCAAAAATAAGGCAAGTAATCCTTTAAAAAGGGGGCACTATGCAACAACATTTCATGCTTTTCTGGGCCTCTACATTTAAGACCCCAGCACCCGTCACAATAAAAAGTTGTAGCGCCCGTTCTGCATTATCCCGAATACATTTAATTTGGTGTTGTTAAAGAGGTAGTAGCGTGATTTTAATTGTTCAGGTAAACTGAACAGCATGATCACTTGCAACATTTGCCAAAAGATGTTCAAGTCGTGAAGCCTTGTATATCCTGTAGAAACCAATATTATCAGATTCTTCAATCAACAACATTAAAATGAGAAATGACTGAGATGACGTCGGATAACGTGACCAGGTGTCCATGACGTCACGTGAGAAGCTGTCATAGTGTAATAAATGTTCTAAGATCGAGTATGACGTTGCAAAGTATCACGCCCGGAATGCTAATGCGCGTTCTGTGACGTCATCTCAGGCACTGGAGCCAAATACAGGTGCTGTCACGTTTTTCAGAGAATGTCAGAAGTGTGATTTCAATGCCCGCGATATTAAAATATGAGGTCACAGAAAAACGGTCACCTCAATTACTAAATAGCTTTAATCGAAATATGTTATTTGCTGAATATTTTCAAAATGACGCTACTACCTCTTTAAAATCTGGTTATTACATTATGATTCACCTTCAGTGACTTACATGTATGTATGAAAGAAAAATGTTTTGTCTAATTAATGGGTTGTATTGAAAATATTCAGCTTTTGTAGAATGTTTTGTGTACAATTGTGATGGGTGCTTCATCACATTCTGGGTTTCTTTTCACAAGCACGCTACAAAGAAACCAGATCTATATGACTTCACTCATGCGAAGTATTGAATGGTTGAAGTAATTATGTTCCTCAAAATATAGCAAGACAAGCCTGACATTAAAATGCTAAATTATTGAACCATCAAGAACGTGTTTTTGTTTTTTAAACTGACTGCATGCGCTGGCCAAATTGTTTCCCATGGAGCCAGCTGTGTTAAATCGGCATGGCCTGTCGTCCCTTATATGGACGAGAGCATGTCTTCGACACCGGGGATCTGCCAACTCGAACAGGGTTAAGGGAGACTGTCATAGGGTGACTGAAAAAATGCACACACCGCCGGAATATGTTGAGGAAAATCCTGTAAAATCTACCAAGGGACCACTTTTCCACACGCATATTTCACCAAAATCATCAAGATGGGGAGGGGGTGGGTCATCCACTTGATATCTGCACTGCCACCCATCTTGTTATGGTGGACTCCACGCAAAACTGTACCACTAACTCCCATTTCTGTCCGTCCTTGACGGAACATGACATTATCAACACCAATAACTTGGAAAACATCATAAACAATGCTCCCTGTACCTTATTATCTAAAATGTGTCAATGAATTGCATAAGATGAAAATAAATAGGGGCCCCTATGAATTCTATGTACAGTTTTTAGTTTAGCAGAACAAAACACAAATGACATTAGTAACATTTTTGTTACTAATGTCATTTTCCGTCAAAATCTATTTTGTATATGTACCTATGAAATTTCTTATAACAGAAGCACTTGTATATGCTCAATGGAATTAGGCCAAGCATATTGATGTATCTGTACCATCGTCAGTGTATGTCATCACCCATGCTAATATTGAGCCTATTCAAAAAATTTATAATGTCATTTCCGTCACGAGAGTTGGACGGAAATGATATCAGCAACATTTTTCAAATGCCATATCCATGTATTGGTATTTAATACACTGGCAATGGTACATACATCTCAGTAAGGTCAAGCTAGTACCACTGTAAATCTTTAATTGAATAATTTAATTGAAATTTGTTTTGTGGTGAATATTGTAAAAGAGGTTGGATGGACATATGACATTAGAACCAATAACATTAGTAACATTTACATTTCTGTCTCTCCATTATGCTGCAGTAAGAAATGTGCAGTGTAAAACTGTTTATGTTCTGATGTGCATACATTACACAACATTTGTGCATTTAGCAAACAGTACAAGATAGTCAGTTTTTTAACATTTTTAATGTTACAAACGTCATTTTTCGGTGAGACAGACAATTTGACGGAAAGTGGTATAGCTTTTCATGGAATTCGCCTTATTGATGTCAAGCAACTCTCCAAGTTTGAAGACAATCGGTTCAATGGTTCTCAAGACCGACAAGAAATGTGTGAAGATCCAACTGCTGACAATCCAAGGTGGTTGATGATGGCCATCTTGGATTACACATACATGTACATGTACCTGAAAAGCAATCCCAACTGTCCTCTCACCAATGTCAAGAAAATCCCCAAGTTTGAAGTCGATCGGTTGAATAGTTCTCGAGTTATTGGTCGGACAAGAAATGTGTAAAGATACAACTGCTGAAATCCAAGATGGCTGACTGTGGCCATCTTGGATTATGCAGGTAACTGAAAAGCAGTCTCGACCATCCTCTCACCGATGTGAAAACACTGCAGGTTTGAAGTCGATCAGTTCAATGGTTCTCAAGTTAGTGATCGGACAAGAAATGTGTACAGGACCTACGAAGTACAGTAGGCATTAGGACTCGAACGCGAACTGAACTCTTGGAAATCCCCACCCCCAGTTGAAATCCTGCCTATGTTAAGATGGGCACCGCCCAAGTCAGAATCGCCAGTGATTTTCATCAAAAATCACCAGAAATTTTCATCAAAAGTAGGTCAGCTCAGAATTTGTTGGTAACAGTCTCCTAATGCGCCTTCATTCCAAAATAAATAACGATCGCCGATTTAATTTTACAATTTTTTAACTAAAGGAAACAGATTGAATAATATAGGTTCAGTAGATTTCAAGCTTTACGTGTGAAAATACATTTACATCTCTTTAATGGTCTTCAGTGCCCTTGTACAGGATCAAAACAACTTTTTGAATCACATTATTTTCCCAACAATACAACAAATTTTTATATATAGTATTATAGTAGAAAGGTAGCATTTATGTAGTTTACGGTAATTCAACTCAAGACCAACACCTTCTATGCACAAGATAATAATGATTCTATGTCATTCTCCTGAGCATAACCGATACAAAGACGAATAAATAGCGTCTCTACATCACGTTGATATCTAGATATATGAGACAACACATTTTGGGCATCGGCAATCTGATGAATGTACTATTCCGGTTTTCTAGTTTCACATTATATTCTATGGCGGTTGATCGGTGATTTTCTTCATTGATAAACGTTAAACCACCCCAGCTTCGTTGTGTGAATCGGAATTGCTGTGACATACCAACACACTCCGTGGCAGTGATTCAAGGAATCAAAATGGATCAAGATTTGAAATGACAAGAGAAATTTAGACATATTTTGTTTACACATGTAATTTTTTGTTCAAATTATATCCAAGTGTGATATATAGTCAATATTCAAGAGGTACAAAAAAAACCCCCAAAGTATGTCTTCATATTTTCACATCCATGCCAAGAAATACTGCATTGAAAAGGGTCCATTTAGCCTACCCTGTTTTATCACTCTAATCAGCAAATGCCGGGGTCATATTTCTGCTGTCAAAATTGTATTTCCCTCCAAAGTCTTAACCCTTGAATCCAAGTCGCACACTCTCTGTTTAATAGGGCCATGTGGTATACAGTGGACAGGGTATTTTTAGCAGCAGTGGGTAATTTGACCTAAATGTGGTCAATGATGAAGTGTTTGGATGTGAAATAGGATACACGTTAAAGGCTACAGTATACAGTTATCTATAACAATATACTGAAGTGTTAATTATAAATCTAATTTTATCAGAACAGATCAGAACTTGCTGGTAACAATGCCCTAATGCACGTTTTATGCCAAAAATCAAGGTTCTAATGTCAGCGGTTCTCCTTATTTTGCCGACGAAAGGATTTGGATGGACGGACTGACTGACTGACTCATTACCGGACAATTTGCGATCTGTAGCCTACTTCGTAGGAAAATATATGTACATGTGTGATGAAAAATTAGGTATTTTGACCAGAAGTTGCATATATTCATGTACACGTAGAAGTGAAATTCGCCATGGATATGTCAAGATTGCAATGATTTTGAAATTTCGAATGGGGAACTTGTTTCTCAAATAAACAAAGTGCATGTTCTGACAAGGCACAATATATCATCACATAAATAGAAAGAAACATGGGGCTCGGCCTGATAATCGATCCATTTCGGAGTTGCAATTCAATGCGGGGTGACAGAATAGACCAACAATGCAGACTGCACACAAATTTCAATTTTCTGAGATATATTGGATACGTAAGCTCGAAAGCAATATGACGGTCGGCCGAGGGTTAGCGCTGGAGGTAGAGGGTGAGGCTTGATGTCCGGAGGGAGGTGACATACTTCTGAAGGTAATGTAAGCTCCTGGAATATATGAGGGTATTGAATAGGGCGAGGCTTAGTTTCGAAGATGGAAGTTAGGGCTCAATGCCCCAAGGGTGGGGACATCCCATCTAGGGTAGTGGATGGCTTGCATAAGAGTACCATGATGTAGGTCCCAAAAATATATCAAGGTAGGGGATCGGGCGAAGCTTAGTTTAAGAGATGGAGGATGGGGCTTCGTGCCTCAGGGGTACCGGTGGGGACATGTAGTGCATGGGTTGAGTAAGTACAGCATTGTGTAAGCTCCAGGAATATGAGGGTAGGGGGTCGGGCAAGGCTTCATTTAGATCCTTTAGGGGGTCGGGCAAGGCTTCACCCTGTTCCAGACAAAAACAACTCTTTAAATTATTTATGGAGGAGTGATTTATTAGATAAGGAGAATGATCGTATCATTTCGTACAAGTTTCAATTTTTAGATGGGAGCTATCTTTCACTATAAACAAATTGAAATAAGGGGAGTGGTGATAGGGAGTGATCTCACTCCCCACAAAACACAAGGTCTGTGATGGTTGATGTTGACATCGCAAGACTATAGTGTTAGTGCTGTCCGTGACTTCTGTAGCCAGACTATGTAACAGATATCCACGTCACTAGGCTGGGGTTGACAGTGATGTACATAATCTCTATAATGCAACTGGTTTCCACGATGCAGATGTTCATTGCGGGGTGATAGAATATATCAACAATGTAGCCATGATATACATTGTATAGACTATAGACCAGCTATATTTGAGCTTATTTTGAATTGGCCATCAGGTGAGAAATGTGCATTTAATATAAGCACTGGTATGGTTTTCACTGGTCAGGGTTCCAAATCACAGTTGACAGATGACACACTCCACCTTAGTGACTATAATAAAGCTCTAACAAGAAAAGACCACAAATTATCTGAACCAGGCAGTTTTATTACTGTAAACAGATTTGTGCCCTCATGCTCAATTTGCTGAACCATAACATAAAAACTAAATCTATCCCAGATGTTCTAAACTGAAGTCTGCCTAAATGTTGGCATGCATACTACAGGCATGACAGGGAGCTCTGCCTTTTGGTCCAGTATTGTTGTTGTCTAAAACCATTATGTACTGCCTGGTACATGTAATTCAAAATGCTGAACACTATAAATAAATATAAAGAAATCAGAAATCTGCAGTAGGTCAGTATTTTACATTATTTCTTACAACTAGCTATATTTGATGTTGCATTATGTACATGTAACTCAAAAATGTAACAGTGAATTGGATAAAGATTATTGATTATATATATTAAATCACTCCGAGAATAAAGTTGCCATATTGCTAAGAAGATTTTCTCCTTCATTTTGAAATTCATGTACAAGGAATATGTGCTCTAATAACTGCTTACATGTACATGGATGCCCATTCTAGCTTTTCGTTTGGATATTTCCAGTACAACATGTATGGATGATTGACCCTCATGGTAGGTTTTCATTTTGTGGAAATTGCTCCAAATTTTGGAGCAATTTTGGTACAATTATTGGTACATGTACATATAGCTCTTCAATCTAAATTTTAAAAAAACTTACATGAATGTATATGGAGCACTGGAGGAATGAATATATTAGTCTAGTAACCACAGCATACTACTAGTTTTGTGTGTTTTTTCAATTAGTCAAAAACCAAAGCAGTTGAGTAGGACAATTGATCTTTTAACAATGTTATATTTGCCACACAAATTTTCGCTGCATATACATATTTACACTCATTATATATTCATTCACCTGCTCATTGCCTAAATAGGGAATGGAAAGGGGAACTTGAATGCCTCCTAAACAGAGAACAAAACAATTTTTTCCTGATCAGGCAATATTCCAGGTGTTTCCTAATCAAGGAATAAACCAATGTTTCCTAATCAAGGAATAAGTCAATGTTTCCTAATCAAGGAATAAGCCAATGTTTCCTATTCAAGGAATAAGCCAATGTTTCCTATTGAGGAAATGTTTCCTTGTTCCCAAATTTGGGAACTTTACAAATGTTGCCCGTTTTGGAGTTGTACCGCACTGTCTGAAGAGCACATCAAAAAACTAGGCCGTTGGAAATCTTCAGCGGTGCATTCATACATTCGCCCGACATAGCTGGTACTGGGAATATATCTATTATTAGGGTCATGCCAGTATATCTTTTACATTATGGGGAAATTTAAATGCTTTTAGTGTACTTTCAGGTTTACACTATGATGTCTGGATCATTGGATCATCATTTATTTACTGGGCATATCGCCGTGCACTTGGGAGACCTGGGGGTCGGAATTTGGGTTTGAGGAGATGTTCCATCCGATGGGTAGGAGTGAGAGGGATGAAGTGGCACCAGCTCATCCCTACATTTATGCAGGAACTGGAGACATCCCCCCGTCCTGATATCATTATAGTCCATTTGGGAAGCAACGATCTAGTTTCTTAGAAATCAATAGCATTGATTAATGCAATTCGAATGGATCTAGGTGAAATCAGACAAATATTGCCCTGCTGCCATGTAATATGGTCTTCCTTGCTTCCGAGGTTGGTATGGTATGAGGCGAACGACCTGCTAGCTATCAACCAGGTTCGAAAAAAGGTCAACCGGAAGGCCAGTGCCTGGTGCAGGTGCAATGGTGGCTCAGCTATTTCTCATGAGCTAATTACTCGCACAGTAACGGGTTTATTTCGAGCAGATGGGGTTCATATGTCAGATATAGGGTGTGACCTACTCAACCTTAATTTCCAGACCGCCTTAGAGAGAGTAATATATGGGGAGTGGTAATGTATGCAGCATTTGGGTTGGAGGGCATGGTGGGGATGTGTGCATATGGATGCACACATGTGGCCGTCTGTGAGCATGGTACATGTATCTCTACTTCCACAGGAGAGTTATGGTAAGTTCTGGTAAGTTATCTCACATTATACAAAAACGGTATAGTTGGGTGGGAGACTTGCTTCATGTTGTCGAGAGTTGTACATTGGGTATGATTGGGCGAGATAACATGTTGCATGTTATCCCACATTATGCCAAAAGGAGTATAATGGGGTGAGATAATTTAATGGATGATGAATGGTCCTCCAGCATCTACATGTGTTGCCACGTGAGGTGTCAAGGACAGTCCAACCTGTGTTCCCATGGGTGGACATGGTCGGTTTCCAGTATATGGACTGGAATTGGGTTTGGAATTCACTGGTCTGCCAGGGAAGATCGGCGACCATTGGACGGTATCATGGTAATGGTAATGAACATCACGTCATGCTCAGTGGTCTCCCCAGCATGCCCGGGATTCTATGGGAATAAAAATGCTGCGGCCAATCTCCATCCACATACAGTTGTTGTTAAGTTTTTATAGTTGGTAACGGCTAAATGACTCGTTATCCGTAGGCCAGGTTTCTCACAGCCACTATTAGGTTATTCTTAATTATGTCTCGAGATAATATTATGTGGTGTTAATTAACATCGTCACAGTCTGCAGACGAGAGAAAGCTCTGATCATTTTTGCAAAGTTATATGATATTATGCTCAATCTGGGTTATCAGTAGTTTCTTTCAAATCTAGTGAATGTCCTTCACAGCGAGGCTAATATAGAGATCATCTAGTGCTAGGAAATCGTACGTGTAGTGTTCGGTGAATGACCAGGAACGGGTTTGGAACGGTTATCTTTAGACAATTTCTGTATGGAGGCGTATTCATACGAGAACAAATATAGGTCTGCCAAAAATAGAGCACAATTTGTACCCATTGGGATACCTGTACTCGGTTGGTATATGGTTTTATTGAATTACAACACATATAAGGGAAGTGGGAAGAGGTGCCGACATACTGGCGTAGCCACATGACTTCCCAGTATAGTCTTCCGGTAAACCTATTCTAAAGCACCCATATTAGGGATCAGATAATCGACTGATGAAACGGAATTCGACTGATGAAAACGGAAACTCGGTCGGTTATTTGTTGATAGCTCGCTTAATACTGGTTCGATTCTGACAATCTAAACTTTTCCGGAGTAGCTGAAGAGATTCTCTTTTCAAAAATATATAGTTTGATGACAAAAGTTTTTTAATTTTTGAGATAATGGGCAACTGAAATTTTCGTGTCGACTTCGCTGAAATTTTTTCTGGACCGACCGACATGCGGTTTTTCTTGTCCGGAAATTATTCCGTGGACTGACTGAAATACTTTTAGGTTTCCGGAACACTCTACTTTCTTACGAATAAAATGATATAAAATATATGCATGTACCTTCTACCGTTTTCTTTAAAAGGGTTCGCTGAAAAAATCCGATTGAAAATCACAACATTTTCAGCTGAATCTGCCGTAAAACGGATTAGTGAAGCGAGTTAAAAACTCGGATTTGGAAACGGACTTCAGAAGATTCCGAAAATCCGGAATAAGGATCGCGGGTAAGTTTATTGAAAGATTGGTTATGTCGGTAGGTCATAAGTGTCGAATTAAATTTAAAAAGCATAGTTTGCACAAAAATATCCTAGTTTTCAAATAAATGAATGTTTGTCATGTAATAACTTAATGTAAATGGAAATAGTATTTAATTTTGAATTGATCATTAATTTTATATATATTTTTATAATCGAAATGCAGAATGACCAGGAATATACATATTTTGTTCTCCGTAATTTTTGTTCTTGGTTTTGTTATTAATATAAATTTAATATTAATTTAATTTATAAAATGAAGTAAAAACAATTTTGACAAGCAAACATGATTTTGGAACACTGTTCACACACTAATTGGTCCTTTGTTCCGGAAATCCTAAAGAACAACAAAGTAGTAACATAAAAAAAATAATTTCTTTGTCTACTGAATATGTCTGTCACAAAACCAATCAGTAGAATTGTCATTTGGCTGAGCACAAGACAAATGTTTCCAAACAGTACACCGTTTCCTACCATCTTTCCCGTCACAACCTACCATGTCTTCTTCGTTTTCAGTTGCCAACATAGTATTCAGATCGTTTACATACACAGAAGCATCAGAAGAAGCACCGTGATTTTTGAGCCAAACTTTGAAGTCACGCTTCAAATGATTCCAACAATGTAGAACGGTGAGGTTTGGAAATATGTTCAAAATTGCATTAGTAATTCCAGTTTCACGGTCAGTAACAAAGGGTAATTTCGCTTTCTTCAAAAGTGGAACTTTTTCACTAATATACCGAAAGAAAAATTCGTGGTGCTCTTTGAATTTTCTGTCATGAATCAAAAATGCTAGTGGAATGATTCGATGGCCAAATTGTGCCGAAAAACAAGTGGAGAAACATAAAAATCACCAAGCCGGAAGGTGGTATCATACACTAAATGAACATCGTCAACAGTCTTAGCCCTTAACAACTTACTAAACTCACTAAACATCTCCGGTAAACCAACACAACTTACAAAATCCGAGAAGATCATAGTATCTGAAATAAAACCATGTATAAATGATTGGCATTTTGAACGTAATTATACAAATCATCCCTTCTCAAACGTTTCTGAGACTTAATTTTATCATGAATATTTTTTACCTGAATATAATCCCTAGCGTTAAGGACTCCTTGATACTGACCATCTATTTCTGTGTCACAAACTAATTGCTTGTAGGATTCTGCCGGCATGTTATTGTCTGCTAATTTCTTAATTGTCTCAATTACAGAAGGTGCTGTCCTAAGAAATTCTGAACCGGATATATGAATAAATAAATAAATAGATTACCTATTCTGCTCACATAATCTTTTAACGATCGACACTCTCGGCAAGTGTTGTAACGGATTAGCGGTTGGGGATTAATTGCATGGGATTAAAACTTAACTGTTCACCAGTCTGGGCTGTGAGATGTCAACAAATCAGTAAGTGAACAAAACTCACAATGATAAAATTCATTTTAGTTCATATAAATTATAATAATTACTGAGAACAAAATATGTATATTCCTGGTCATTTTTCAGGTACAAGAAGGTACATGCATCAAAATATACGTATTTAAAATTAATGATCAATTAAAAAATATATTTATACCATAGAAAAATACTATTTCCATTTACATTAAGTTATTACATGACAAACATTCATTTACTTGAAAACTAGGATATTTTTTGTGCAAACTATGCTTTTTAAATTTAATTCGACACTTATGACCTACCGACATAACCAATCTTTCAATAAACTTACCCGCGATCCTTATTCCGGATTTTCGGAATCTTCTGAAGTCCATCTCCAAATCCGAGTTTTTAACTCGGTTCACTAATCCGTTTTACGGCAGATTCAGCTGAGAATGTTGTGATTTTCAATCGGGTTTTTTCAGCGAACCCTTTTAAGGAAAACGGTAGAAGGTACATGCATATATTTTATATCATTTTATTCGTAAGAAAGTAGAGCGTTCCGGAAACCTAAAAGTATTTCAGTCAGTCCACGGAATAATTTTCCGGACAAGAAAAACCGCATGTCGGTCGGTCCAGAAAAAATTTCAGCGAAGTCGACACGAAAATTTCAGTTGCCCACTGTCTCAAAAATTAAAAAACTGTTGTCATCAAACTATATATTTTTGAAAAGAGAATCTCTTCAGCTACTCCGGAAAGTTTAGATTGTCAGAATCGAACCAATACCAAGCGAGCTATCAACAAATAACCGACCGAGTTTCCGTTTTCATCAGTCGAATTCCGTTTCATCAGTCGAATACGCCGACCCACAAGAACAGCTGTTGTTGTTGCAACCAACCTGTTGTGCTTCTAATCTTTGCTGTTGTGTCACATCTGTGTTCATGACAGTTTCTACTGCTGCGATCAACTGTGGTATCGCTGATTCTAGAAAGGCGTCCATTTCGTTCGTTCCTTGGAGGACAACAAACTGAACAGTCAAAACAATAATTCATCTGTCTTCATCTTTTTACTGATGACTTTCTTTACATTGCAGTAGCATGCCTCTATGTGAAGTCCGCACGCACGCGCCAATTTTTCAGCCAATCACGCGACGATAAATTCGCCAATTTTACGGTAGACTAGATCATGCCTTAATAAGTTGAACCCGGATTAAATATATCCTACTGCACTCTTGCACAGACCTATGAACTAAAATGGGACATTACGCTTTGCATTGTGTAAAACTTTTCCACAGATGTCTAAAACTTTTCCACATACCGGTATATATAAAACTGTTCAACATATGTCTAAAACTATTGCACATATATCTAAAAACGTTTTTTTTAAACATATGTGGAATTCTTTTGTTCATATGTGTAAAACTTTTCAAAATATGTGGAATAACCGATTAAATATTGAAACTACGTTATAATTACCCACAAAGTTATATGCTGGCATTGCTCTATCGAAACGTTTTGAGTTCACTGTGGCTTTAATGTCTGATAGCTTAATATATACTTCATCTTTGTAGTTGATCGAAATTAGACAAGTATATAAAGAAGATAATTTGCAAAACCGTAAGTGTAACAGTGTATTTTGTAACTATTGAAGTGTAACGAATCTGGCTTTAATTGAGATCTGCAAAAAAAAAACAAAAAAAAACGTGCGGTGTGGGTCTCCCTTACCCTTGAGCGAAACGGGTCGTACTAAAAACTGCGCGGAACTGCGCGGAGCTTAATTTCAACTGCGCGTGGATTATTTGATGGATTTTTCTTTATTTGCCGACGAGCAGAATATTGATATTAATAAAACAGACAACAAAATCCGCAAAATGTAGACTATATGTCGCTTGAAACTAGAGAGAACGAAATTCAAATGCGCGGAAATTATGTTTCACTGCCCGGAGATTCGCTTCGCTGGAATGGAATCGTTAATATTAGAGCACATTATATCCTACCTTATTCGTACTCCACTCAGATTCGCTTCGCTCGAACTAAGTCTGAATGTGTATGAATTGTATCTGTCCGAACGTAAATTGAGTATAAATTTTAACTGCGCGGAAATCGAGCCCGTAAGCAAATTTGGCGTAAACTTCAACTGCGCGGAAATCCATGGCAGCTTCACCCCACACAGATTCTTCTGCATTGAACTAATTCTGATATGTATGAATTTCAAAAGGCTTGCGTGCGTGAATTTCATCTGTCCGAACGTGAACTTGGTATAAATTTCAACTGCGCGGAAATCGAGCCCGTATAAAGGTTAACTGCGCGGAAATCCATGGCAGCTTCACCCCATGCAGATTCTTCTGCAAACATGCAAACAGGTCGCGTGACTTCACAGATGGAATACAGTACTGAATCGACAAGGATTGTTATAGACGGAGGCAGCAGTACATTTGTCGTGTTACGAGATTCATGTTCGAGCTGACCGTAATTAATGGTCTACAATGGATACTCGTGTAATACAATGGACTGGGGCAGTACGTACCAGGCAGACACAAAACAAACACATTTTCATACAAATTTTGTATTAAATATACATGAAGTGAATGGAAATTGAGAGATAATTGGATCAGTGATATTTTCGACAAGAAGTAAGTTCCCGAGTGCTCGTTATGTACAGTTGAATCCATGTAATCGCCCGTTTCGTCATAATATTTTTCCATGGCACTGGACATATAATGGACTGCTGCTCACATAGATCAACTGGAACAACGCCACAAAATATGTAAAATCTTTAAGTTCTAATAGCAATAAAACCGAGATTTGGTGTAGATACAGTACAATATCTAGTGATAAAAAAATGACTGACCACCAACAACCCTACATTTCATTCTTAGGATGAAAGTCTCCCATTTTCGGGTAACGAAGCAGGCGTCTGGTTTAAATTGCGTTTGAAAACGAAAATAACCGAATGACCTATAATCATCAGTTGTATGGCTGCCTTCACCTTTTATCCTCAGTTGTATGGCTGCCTTCACCTATAATCATCCTTGTCGATTCAGTACTATGTTCATTTTCAAATGTTAGGAAATTATGTCTTACCGAAAAAATGCTCTAGCCGAGCCTTTAGATAGGAGTCGGACAATTTTCCAACCGGACATTCTTTCCTATTGCATTGAACTACGTGAATATTCAATAAAAATATATATAACCACATAGTGATTATTCGAGGAGGCCACTCCTCGTCACGGGCAGCACTGTTCCCCTTCCGCAATGTTAACATTGAGAAATACGGAAACATCTCTGTAGATATAAGACTAAATCTTCCTGGCCGCTAGCTGCGTTTTGCGTATTTGGTGACGATATTCATTTCACAAAACATACGAAAGTTTCAGAATTTTCTTAGCGAAGAGAAACAGATATATTCACCAAAACGACCTTTCGGCAATCTTAAAGCATACAAATCTTGCCCGCAGTCAGTCAGTGGAGGGAGGGAAATTAAACTGCCATACTTTTGTTCTCGCTCAGGGTGGACTTCCTAAATAGTGACCCGGAAAATGCCAGCTCACCAAATGATATGTTAAGTTTACCTGGAAATACCTCCGAAGCTTGCCACTATTCTTTCTAGTTTGAATCCAAAAGCTTTGAGCTTTGGTTTTTCTTCAAGTCTTTAGAAAAGCTCAAGACTCAAAGTAATTAAATGAATTCCACGAAAGCTGTAATCAAAATGTAATTCTTGGCCATGTACAATTTTTCACATGTTGTTGACCAATCACTCTCGCCCTTTCACCTTCAATCGATATTCCGAAAGCAGATGTTACCATGGACGAGTAATAACAGGATTCAGAAGTAGAAAAAGAGATTCCTGACTTCTTTCAGTATCTGATGATACCTTAAGTTGTAACGAACTATAATGATCTTAAATATATAGCTTGCCCAATATCAGTAGTAGTAAAAGCGTAAATCTCTTAGCATTGGAGGGTAATCGAGGAGGGTTGTGACGTCACTTCCGATCGTGGTGCTGATGTCATCGGTACAGGGGTTATCATCAGTGTCTATCATCAGTCCATATCTAATTCCGAGTAAGTATCTAATGTACCTTCTGTCAGCGAACCTTCTCTCGTCGCAGTAGTACACCTTCTCTGTAAGCACAGCCAGGAGACACTGCCGAATTCACCCCCTATGAGCCCACCATGAGGAATAAAGCACCCCTGTACGATGACGGTCAGCAGCCCGACGGGGTGGGGGAAGACGTCCTGGGTTATCAAATTCTCAGAGGAAGGACCCATCAGCTATACCCGTATTATTTGGTGCTACAGTCAGTGGCAGTCCGCCTAAAGGACTATGAGGTTGAAGACTGTAAGCTTCGTCCCATTAATTCCTCATGATATCGATCAAGCATATAATATTACATCAACCCCGAGTAGACCAACATAATATAGTCCGTTTTTCCGAACTTGTTCATCGGGAAATTCCAAATTTTGCACCCAGCCGTCAGTCACGTGACCGACCTTGACGAGCGCTTCAGTTGAGATTATGCACGACCCATTTGGCCCAGAGTTAATTCGCCTAGACCCATTTGTAACGAGATGTCCAGCCGTACGTTTTCCAAACCTCATTTTTACATATACCCCAAATCCCACCTCCCGGAAGTTCACACTGCCCATGCGCATTGGCCCGGAAGTCACGTTACCGAAAGTCACGGCATAACCGCAAGTGACGTAACAACCCTCCTCAATTATCCATCTGAACAAAGCTAGGGGACTTACTCTTTTACTAATACTGACATCTTTGTGACAATGCTAAATTCCAAGGAAACGATTTTATCGAGGTATGGAGATCACTAGTTCGAGCTTCCATAACCCTGGGATACGGTGGTCCATTAGGGCCATTGTCGTTTTCTTTCGATTTCCTATGTTTTTTTTTATTTTCGAAGAAACCAACTTTTTGTTTAGGTTTTCTTTGTATTTTCCAAGAAATCAACTGAATTTTCAGCGAATTCATAGCAATATTCTGTGAATTTTCCGTCTTCAACGACGTAAAAACAGAGACAAAGTGGAAGAAAACCTACGAAATTCTTAAAAAACACCAAATTATAATTTCCTCCGCGGATATAATATTTCCTCCGCGGATATAATATTTCCTCCGCGGATATAATATTTCCTCCGCGGATATAATATTTCCTCCGCGGATATAATATTTTCTCCGCGGATATAATATTTTCTCCGCGGATATAATCATTTCCTCCGCGGATATAATATTTCCTCCGCGGATATAATATTTCCTCCGCGGATATAATCATTTCCTCCGCGGATATAATATTTCCTCCGCGGATATAATATTTCCTCCGCGGATATAATTATTTCCTCCGCGGATATAATATTTCCTCCGCGGATATAATCATTTCCTCCGCGGATATAATATTTCCTCCGCGGATATAATATTTCCTCCACGGATATAATCATTTCCTCCGTGGATATAATATTTCCTCCACGGATATAATATTTCCACCGCGGATATAATCATTTCCTCCGCGGATATAATATTTCCTCCGCGGATATAATCATTTCCTCCGCGGATATAATATTTCCTCCGCGGATATAATATTTCCTCCGCGGATATAATCATTTCCTCCACGGATATAATATTTCCTCCGCGGATATAATTAATTTCCTCCGCGGAGGAAATCCATGTAACTTGAGTACTAGAAAGACGGCAAATTCATTAGCATTTTTTAGGCTGAGGAGTGAGGCTGATGTGGAGGTGACGTCACGATGGCGTCACTATGACGTCACATCAGGTGACATGCGGGTCAAAGGTCACATCAGGTAACGTGGCATCCGGGTCACTTCCTCTGACGTCACGATGGCGTCACTATGACGTCACATCCGGTGACATCCGGGTTAAAGGTCACATCCGGTCACGTGGCATCCGGTAACATCCGGGTCACTTCCTGTGACGTCGCTTTCTGTCACCTGACGGCCCAGCAAGAGTTATCTGCCCCTACCTAAGACCCCAGTGACTTCTAATGTTAATCTCATGCATGTATGGGAAAGGGGTGGTCATCTTGTTTTTTCTTGTGGATTTTACTATGGGTTGTGGCACCTTGATTTCTTCATCTCGAGCTGTAGAACACGATGGGTGGGGTCTCGAAGCCATGCGTTGACTTTTTTTGAAAAGTGCTGATGAGCATGCGCAGTAGGCAGGCAGATCGAGGTGGACGTTTTGGGGTCTAGGTGGACCCATAGTGGAACGATTGGGTTGTGTGAGATATCAGTTTGAAGCATTCGTGGGGGAGCGTCCAACTAGATGGATGCGGGGTGGCAATATCGTCAAAAAGGGTATTTAAATGGGCGTTTGGGGGTCGAGGTGGACCAATAGTGGTCCGATTAGGCTGTGGGGGTGTCATCGTGAAGCTCTTGTGGGGGAGCGTCCGACTGGACTAGTGTGTCGTCCGTTTTCAACATTCGGCGCATGCGCAGACAGGGAATTGTGGGGAAAAGGGCACTGGAAGGGACGTTTTGGGGTCGAGGTGGACCCATAGTGGTGCGAATGGGTCGGGGAGCGTATTAGTTTGAAGCTCTCATGAGGTGGCATCCAAATGGACTTGTGTGGAGTAAAAGCAGCGCAATGGTGCGCCTACGAAGTAGAAAAAGAGTATGGGAATAGACGTTTTTGGGGCGAGGTGGGCCCATAGTGGGTTAGCTAAATAATATATAGCCCTCAAGAGTATGAGGGCTATAGGTCGGCCCCAGTCACCTCCAGCGAGGGTTTTAGATAATTTTATTACGAATCACCCACCTCTGAACCTGCCGTACATCTAAACTCTATCCCCTCCTGCGCACTATTTTAAAATCTTGCACACTGTTGTGAAATAGTAACGAATATATCGCCGTCTGAATTTCCCAGACGACTTCCACTTTAAACGCGCCATGTTAACCGTATAGAGTGACGTCACCAACATGGCGCGCAAAGAGCTAGAAGTTTCCGACTGAAAAATTCAGACGGCGATATATTCGTTACTATTTCACAATAGTGTGCAAGATTTTGAAATAGTGCGCAGGAGGGGATAGAGTCTAGATGTACGACAGGTTCAGAGGTGGGTGATTCGTAATAAAATTATCTAAAACCCTCGCTGGAGGTGACTGGGGCCGACGTATAGCCCTCATACTCTTGAGGGCTATATTATTTAGCTAATAGTGGGTGTACTGGGTCGGGGAGGGTATCCATGTGAAGCGCGCCTTCAGGTAGCTAAATAATATATAGCCCTCAAGAGATACTCTTGAGGGCTATATATTATTTAGCTAGCCTTCAGGCCGATCAAGTCATGGGTGGGTGCATGTTTTCGGACTTTACCCCTAAAATGACTCTATCAACCAGGTCTAGAGGGGTTAATATGGTTCCAAGCTGCCTGCCGATATATGCAGATTGGGTTAGCGGGTGTATGTTTTCCCTAGAAGTAAAAAGCGGAATAGCTAAACCCCCACGTGCGGAAGAGACGGACTTTATATGGTAGGGATAGGCGAGCAGCTATAGTAGACAAAGTGCAGCGTCGCTCAGGTGCGCCATTGACACGAGGCTACCCTAATACACTAACCTCGAGGAGGCTGGAGTGTATTCCGAACTCATGATCTCAGGCATACTGGGGATGTGGATTGATCTACCATGGTAGAGTTACCTCCCCCTCCTGGGTAAAAAAGTGTATGCGTGAGTGAATGACGTGTGCCCAACGCCCGTGAGACGTGCTCAACGCCCGTTTTAACGCATGGACGCACTAACGATGGTGAGTGAGTGAGTGCCCAACGCCCGCGAGGCGTGCCCACCGCCCGTCTTAACGCATAGGCGCACTAAGGATGGTGAGTGGGTGAGTGCCCAACGCCAGTGAGACGTGCCCACCGCCCGTCTTAACGCATTGACGCACTAACGCTGATGAGTGAGTGAGTGAGTGAGTGAGAGAGCGAGTGAGTTAGTGAGAGCGAGTGAAAGTGAGTGAGTGATCATATAAGGTCGTTTGTAGACCATTAGCCTCAGTCTGTTTCCCTAAGCCAGATCCGCGTCCAACGAAATGGACGCGAACGTCCTCTACTAGTGAATGAACGTGAACGTCCGCTACTATTTGATGGACGTTTGCCTCATTTCACCAGGTTTAGAGAGGTCTGCCGCCTCTTCGTAAGGAGCTCGCCAAACCCTCCGCTATGACATCAAACCCTCTGCCAGCTCTCTTTTTTTTCTCTAACCCTTGAGCAGAAAAGTTTTCGCTCGAGGGTTAAGCTTCTTTACAGAGGGTTAGCGGAGGGTCCGCGGGCTTTCCCACGCGCATGATTTTCACCTTGTCGGAAGGTCACAAGATAGAGGCGGATGACCTTGACCTTTTGATATGTGACGACCTCGTGACCTTTGCCTTTGAACAATGACGTCGACTTTGACATTGATCCTGAACTTTGAAAATTATTATAGTCATTCCGAATAGGTATGCTATTTTTTTTTAAATTCGAGGTCAAGGACAAGTTCAAGGTCATATGTTAACTGAAAGGCAATAGGCTTATCACATATCAAAAAGACAGTGAACTCTGACCTCATTTACTATTGTAAAAAAAATCGCAATTTTTTCCAACCACCATAAGTAGGTCAAGGTTAATCTCAAGTCTGACCTCAGATTCGTGATCAGTGACCTAGACAATACTTATATGCCAATTTTCAGGTTAATCGGTGAAGGTGTAATTTTGACCTCCAGAAACGTCAAGGGAGGCTGAAATTTGAGATCGAAACTGAAGCTTCGAGGATTTGATCCAAACATCGTTTTAAAGTATTATCGGGGTCGCTGATCACGAATCGGCGGTCAGAATTGACCTTGACCTCGACCTTGAAATGGAATATCGAACATTTGGGTATGAATTTCACCTAGTCGGAAGGTCACAAGATCTAGGCGGACGACCTTGACCTTTTGATATGTGATGACCCCGTGACCTGTGCGTTGACATATCTCCTCGACCTTGACCTCTGACCTTGGACTAAAAAATGCGGTAGTACAATCAAAATGTACCATCGCAAATTTTGACCTGGGGTGAAAGGTCAAGGTCGAGGACATAGGCCAACGCACACGTCATGGGGTCATCACATATCAAAAGGTCAAGTTCGTCCGCCTATATATTGTGACCTTTCGACAAGGTGAAAGTCATACCTAAATGTTCGATACTCGATTTGAAAGGTAATGTCGAGATCAAGGTCAATTTTGACCTCGGATTCGTGATCAGTGACCCCGAAAATACGTATACACCAATTTTCAAGTCAATCGGTGAAGGTGTAATTTTGACCTCCAGAAACGCCACGTGCTGAAATATCCCTTGGGCGTTTCTGGAGGTCAAAATTACACCTTCACCGATTGACTTGAAAATTGGTATATAAGTATTTTCGGGGTCAAAATTGACGTGTTTTACAGCACGATGCAGAAATCACGGTGCCACAACCCATAGTAAAATCCACAAGAAAAAAAAAATATGACCACCCCTTTCCCATACATGCATGAGATTAACATTAGAAGTCACTGGGGTCTTAGATAGGGGCAGATAACTCTTGCTGGGCCGTCAGGTGACCGGAAGCGACGCCACAGGAAGTGATCCGGATGTTACCGGATGCCACGTGACCGGATGTGACCTTTAACCCGGATGTCACCGGATGTGACATCATAGTGACGGTATCGTGACGTCACAGGAAGTGACCCGGATGCCACGTGACCGGATGTGACCTTTGATCCGCATGTCACCGGAAGTGACGTCATAGTGACGCCATCGTGACGTCACCTCCACATCAGCCTCACTCCTCAGCCTCAAAAATGCTAATGAATTTGCCGTCTTTCTAGTACTCAAGTCACGTGGATTTCCTCCGCGGAGGAAATTATTATATCCGCGGAGGAAATGATTATATCCGCGGAGGAAATATTATATCCGCGGAGGAAATATTATATCCGCGGAGGAAATGATTATATCCGCGGAGGAAATATTATATCACTTTGAAGGAAATATTCATATCTACTTGGAAATGATTGCCTTATCTTGGAAATATTATATCGCTCTGGAAAATATTGTATAGGAAATATTATATCCGCGGAGGAAATATTATATCTGCGGAGGAAATGATTATATCCGCGGAGGAAATATTATATCCGCGGAGGAAATATTATATCCGCGGAGGAAATGATTATATCCGCGGAGGAAATATTATATCAGCGGAGGAAATATTATATCCGCGGAGGAAATTATAATTTGGTGTTTTTCAAGAATTTCGTAGATTTTTCTTCGACTTTGTCTCTGTTTTTACGTCGTTGAAGACGGAAAATTCGCAGAATATTGCTATGAATTCGCTGAAAATTCAGTTGATTTCTTGGAAAATACAAAGAAAACCTAAAAAATTAAGTTGGTTTCTTCGGAAATAGAAGAAAAACATAGGAAATCGAAAGAAAACGACAATGGCCCTAATGGGCCACCGTACTGGGACGAGTATTAATATTCGTCCCAGCATAACCCTACCGCCAAGACAATCTGAGATCACATGTCATAATGCATATCATGCCAGATTTAATTTCATGGTCCATTACTTCTTGTCCACGGGACTCAGTCTCGAATCAATCAAACAATGCTGATTAATAAAACAATGGTCGATGTTGAATCAATATTGTCGTTGTTACCACACGCCATTCACAATTCTCACCATGTAAACATCAATCTACTACTTGTAAATGTTACACGCTACCTGTACCACTGTATATATACGGTACCATGTATACATGGTATACAGTTAGCGTGTGGTAAAACAAGATTTGTGGTCTATTACTTTTGTGTCAGCACCAATTTCCCAGGGTGAATAGAATAGAATAGAATAGAATAAAACTTTATTTATGCTAATCAAAAGCGCCGGCAAGCTAGGAGCCAACAATCAAAACATTACAGAAATTCCAACAATTACATTACCTATCAAAACAGCCCACCCCTCATTTTCCTGATTCCCTCCCCATACCTGATATACATACCACTAAACAATATATCATGTAATATACAAGTAGTAGTAGTTTATATTTTGTTTTGCTTATTGCTGGTGTCACTTCGGAAGATAGACACTTTATGTAGACTCAGCTACAGCTAGACAAATCAGTGGACTCTCATTGCTAAGTATCCAGGTAAATTTGCACTCCATTGCCATTGGTAAATTTGGCCAAATTTGGCAGGGTGTGATTAGCCACAACTGTTCCTATCAATAATACCTTCGGATGATCATCCGAAGGTATTATTGATAGGAACAGTTGTGGCTACCTTGGCTGTATGGGAAAGAGACAGACACTGTTTGTAAGTTCCGGGATAATATTTTTAGGACTTGTTTGATGACGGTCTTCCAAGATATTAGTCTGGAGCCCGCAGATGGTCGTATCGTTGTTTTTGGAGTCGGCGAAGTATTACAATTTTGTCCGTTTTGTCATGACTTCATGACTTCAATTCAAACAGGCTTTAATACTTAACTGTGGAATCAGTTCAGAGAAATAGTGATAAAAAAATAGAAACTGATATGCTCACAAGTCTGTCTGGAATTTGATGTCGAAAATTGGATCCCTGGTCATGCAATTAAGGCTGTTTGGTAGTCACATTAGCTCCAACAACATGGAACCTAATGGTTCATGGCTGTCATTAGGTTCCACGTACATCCTAGCCACCATCGTAATGTAGAAGCCCGAATCGTATAAACAATGATTTAGTTGCTCCTTACCAGTCATTTTCCAATAAAACATAATATGAATAGGCAAAGCCTAGAAGCGAGCGGAGAAATACTTCTTCCTCTCGTTTCTGGCTTTGCCTATTCATATCAAGTAGTTTTCCACCAGCTCTAAATTAACACAATTGGACTTGCACTTGTATTACTCATTCGCATAATTTCTTGTTTCACACAGCTAATATTTGAAATGGATGAAATCTAAAGTACTTCTGTACTTTTGAGGGTTCCATTGATTTGATCTGCCCATCCATCACAGGAGCAGATATGGGCAGATAGAGTTGCTCCAACTTCTTGGCCTCCTTGTTCCTGTCTACGTTTTGTAGAGTATTTTACACTGAACAAATATTTCGTGCATATGCTTATATCAAAACCGATGGTTTGTTTGAAAGTCAGTTTACAGCATTACAATCCATGTGGTACCGTTGTTGCAGGGGTCAAAATGTTCGGTCGTTCACTCGTTTTTACGACCAAAAAAATCTACTGACGAGTAAAACTGAAGCCCAGGTCGTCCACCTGACGACCACAAAAAAATTGGCTTCCGTAAGAAAAGAAAGGGCCAATATCATGCATTTTTATCGTCAATTTCGCAGCCGAGATGGCAATTTTTATTCGGCATGTTTCCCGCATGCTTTCGGGAAGCCGTGTTTACTTCCTGTCCGTAATTTAGCGATCGTGAGTCCGGCATCGTGAGTCCGGCTGTTCATTCGGGTCTGATCGGGGAAAGTCGGCATTAAACGCAATGATGGCAGACGCCATTTTGTGCTCTCTCATCGCACCGGGAGTCCATGCCAATGTCTTCATGAGTCGCGGGATGTGAATACATTTTGTGATTATCTATGGCCGTCAACCACCGGATTATGACCATAATGGCAGGACTGTTAACATATTTTCAGCGAGCCGAAACCCGCAATGTGCCTCAGTTAGTCGCCACACCACCAGTGACAACAACAACGCAACGGCAGGCATTGTGGAACCAGAAACTAAGAAACAAAAATTGAGTGACAGTACAACTCGCTTACGGATATATCAGCCACACTGGACAAGCGGTAGGGAATGGCTAACAGTTTCTGACATCAGAATAAAACGACAACAAAACTTCACTTTTGATTTTCATGTATTTATTTCATCAATGTATTACATGTACATCAAGTTGAGAATGATTTCATACTCGTTATCTTTCGATTATGGGCTTATATAATCCATCTGAATGTTGACTGAATTTCAAATGTCGGAACTGATGTTAAGATGGATGACCTCAATCTCACTGGGATGACCTCAATTTTTAATGAGGTCATCCACTGGATGACCTGGAAATCTGGAACATTTTGACCCCTGTGTTGTCTAGAATTTATCGACATAGCCTGGATCATAAATGTGACAGAATTTATAATAGAGAAGAAATAATCATCTGGCTCACTTGAGGAAACAAATGTAAAATGCTTGTCCTCATCATAGTAAAAGCCAGCTCTTTAGATATAGCCAGCAATTCAAAACAACCCCGGACAAAGGCAGAACTTAATTTACCACCCACCACTGGAATTCCATGTGCCAGAACAGTTCCAGGCAAATATCAACATTTTTACTGGGTTCACAAAGTCAAATCCTGATCCATGTACCGATCACTTTTTGGTTTGAGCCCCCATCAAAATATTGAAGGATCAAATATCAATCTTAATAAATTAATATCCTTATGAATGCTCCCCTATCATATATGTCGCTATGTAGGCGACATATCCAAATTGGGGAGCAGATAGGATTTAATTTTAGATTGGATCAAATATTTAATTGTTCAAATTCTATCTGGTTCTATGATTTCCTGTCACTGTTCCAGGTGGCTATGATGTTATATTCTGTCATTAGACAGCTTCATAGTAAAGTCCTATAATAAGAATAATCCTGTTCCTTTATCGGACAAAAAATCTACATCACATATATACGGTCACAATTAGTCTTATTACTGATGGAATTCAATTCTAATTTTATTGTACACGTAATATGTAAAACCTTGGTGGAGTAGATTCCATTTAACCAAACTAAATGTCCTTGTAATAGACATGTTCAAAAGTTGAGACTGAAGTGAATAGATCGTGATTAATAGACAGATCTGAACATAAAGACGAAACTACTAATTTATCTGCCAAATGGGAACAATATTTGCAAACATTTACAGCCAATAGATTTACCAGATATGTTAAAATAGTTCTATGTGCGACTGTAAAACCAATCGACTTAATCATTTCATTGTCTGTTATCAACATTGGGATATTGTTCTTTTTACATTTTAATTCAATTTAAGGAATTGATAGAATGCTTATAATTACATATTTTAATGAATGATTTTGAATGCTAAAATATTAATGGAAGAGAGCGGTTACTATAAAGGACAGAAACAACCTTGTGATGGCTATGATTATAATCTATAAAGTTATAAAGAAGACATGAAACCATAATTAACCATATTGTATATTGATATTTAAATTCATTTGTGTCTACAATGGGGAATGGTAGTGGGGGGTGGGGGGGGGGGGTAATATGACCAAAATCGTCTAAAGATATCTGTTTTGAAAATGACGTCAATGTGAGGTCATTATGGTGGCAATCTTGTTTTTTTCTTTGGTTTGTTTCACATTTTTTGGTAAAGCTTGACCCACAAATATAGTGTGGTAATTTTCAGGACTAGTCTTAGGGATCGCAAAATATATAGAGGGGGCGGGGGCTTCCCCCTCCCTCTCATCTGTAACTGGGGTACGGTTCTCATGTCATTAAAATGTGGAAATACAAATAAATTGCCATAAATAAATGTTAAAAAATATGTAGGCCTATCTCTGGTGTGCAATTTTCAGGTATTATTGGAGGGTGTCTAGTTTATAAAACATACACAGTTCATTATTAATTTTGAATGGAAACTTTGAAAGTTTAAATTGAAACATACTCTCCCTAGCTTCAGGTTAGAGACAATTTTGAACTAATTTGATTTTGCGGTGAACTCAAAAATTAGTTCTAGTTTTCTTCAAACTTTTTTTCAACTATCTAATTTTAATTTCAAGTTAAAATTATATTCAAATTCAAATTCAAGTATTCACAAATAATTATACTTTAATCTTGATCAAATTAAATTAAAACTGAAATTTCATTTAAAAAACAAATTACAATTCGAAATTAAAATTAACAATCAAGTTAGAATGATAATACAAAAAATAGGTTTCGAACTCAGTTCTTTTAATTCAAATTTTAAACTTAAATCGCAAAATCACCATTTTCAAATGCTGAGTGTACAGTTATCTCCACTGGACATGGCATTTGCTACTGGACGTCACTGGTGGCTGAATGAGTGCCTGGGCGGTTATCTTTTTTCTTCTGAACTTTAGTGGACGTGAGTTGTACGCCACTGGACTTGACTGGGCGTATCTGGACGGTAAATAGTAGGACCCTCTACTTCACGCGGACCTCGGCGAAGTCAAGATTCTTGGCAATGTTGAGTGGCTTGGTTTTACAACCATGACTACGTCGTTAATGTTTATTTTCTATCAAATGCCTCATCGTATTTACACGATACTTCAGATCTAAAAAACGCAATAAATAAGCTTTCCATAGATATGAATTTTATGCAGGTTTTGCCTGCCATAGAACTAAATTTGTGGAAAGATGTGCACCGTTTTGAGTGCCGCTTCGCTGCGAAACGTTTTTGATCGAACTCTTGGTCACGTGGTCTGTGTTTTGCATCGGACATCTTCGACAAGGACGAAAGTCGCATAACCGATAACGAATCATTTTTAGTCTACAGTTATTTTCATCTGTGTATAATTATTCATAAATTGAAATCCTTTCGAAAAATGACATGCCAGCTAGGCTATATGTTTCTTCTTTTATGTCTTCATAAATTTATGTTCTGAATCTGTCCCGGCATGCAATTTCTCCATGGGTGCCGGAAACGGAAATCACCGTTTTTTCGTTCAAGGGATATCGGTTGTTATTTTGCTTTGTTTTCATTAAATTTTGCTATGTTTTGCTTCATATATGCACGTCTACGCAATACCTATAGAGCTTGCTTCGCAAGCGGCCGCGCTCCGCTCGCTATCATAAACTAGTCCGAATTGTTTGAACGGCCAACATCTGTTGTCTTTTTGAGTGGGTTTCGCCGCCTTTTGTACCAGTCTCCACTTGAATATATGATCAGCTCCGCCATGTTTGTTTTCACGCTGGAGTGTCGACTGCGCAAACGGTGGCATCAGTAAAAACCGGAAGTGCGCACGCCAACACCACAAACATGGTCGTCCGATTATTGCTTCCGACAGTGAATGAATGAATTTGAATGAATGAATTTTTCAGTAAAACATTTTCTGCCTTACGACCATGTGTATGGTGTTGGCGTGCACACTGGCAGTTTTTATTGCGGCCACTGTTTGCGCAGTCGACACTCCAGCGTGGAAACAAACATGGCGGAGCTAGTCCCTGTTTTCAAGCGGGGACTGGTACAGAAGGCGGCGAAACCCACTCAAAAAGACAACAGTTGTTGGCCGTTCGGACGATTCGGACTAGTTCATGATATGTTTTATCAGAAAATGCTTGGTAAGGAGCAACTAAATCATTGTTTATACGATTCGGCCTTCTACATTACGATGGTGGTTAGGATGTACGTGGAGCCTAATGACAGTATCATTAGGTTCCAGTTGGGAAGTAGTCACATATGCAACTCAGTGTACATGTATGTAGCCACGACTGAGTTGCACAACCCTATCAGTATAGACATCAGTATTGTCTTTTTCTTCGTGGTCAATCGATACACGGAGAGAAATATATTTGACTTATTAAATGTCTATTCAATTATACATTTTTGTCATGTTTTGACCACAAAAAAAAAAGACGATACTGATGTCTATACTAATAGGGTTGTGCAACTCAGTCGTGACTACATATACTGAGTTGTGTATATGTGGCTAGAATGTTTGGCTGTGTACAGGTGTAATGACCAGATGTCTGTGTACAGGTGTAATGGCCTGATCGTCATGTAAGGAAAACACAATAGGTGACTACATGTAGGGAAGCTTGTTAAACCTGGAAAATGATGTTCCCGGTTTGAAGATCCTTACATGACGAACTTCCCCGATGGGGTTGAACACCGGGAGAAAGACCAGCCAATGGGAGGGATTGAGGGAAACCACAACAGAACATGCACGTCGTTCCACTGTTTGTTGTAAGCAGAAATGTCGATAGCTGTCAGGGGTCGTGCCCATCTCCACCATGTGGTTTCCAAAATTGTCTGAAAATTCATCGGAGTTGTGAATAAATGAGCAAATCTCCAGAATGAGGGTTATAGTTGGAAGAAGGAACTATCTGGAGCAAAACTAGGTACATTTTATTAGCATTCGCCGGAATTTTATTTTGTGTGCAGCTTGAATATCGCAGTGTCTTTCAAAAGAAAATTCCATGGGATGAAATATATAGCGGAGTGATCTCAGCTGAGGGAGATAACCCAGATATAGCCTAGCTCTATAGCCGAGAATTTCTTGGTTACGTCCGGTCATTAAACAGCACAGAATCATTTTATGAACAAACTGATTTGAACAAGTCTTATTCTCAAAATAAAGCCCCCTGCCCATACTTCTATAATCTTTTAACCATTACCCTCAATTGTTCGTATTTATTAAAATATAGTGGTGATAAACCAGTGTTGTCTGGTCTTTCTCACTGTCTGGTAAAAGTTGTCATTCATTATCCACTGCTGTATTTATGCCTCCGAACTTGTCAAATATTGAAAAACACAGGAACTTCTCATCCTGCACTCTACTTGCCTTGTACATATATATAAGTTTTTACCCCTCGGGCAAATGTTGCCCAAAGGGTATTGTCGTCGTCAGCGCCATCTGTCTGTCCATCTTTCTTGTGAACACGATATCTCAAGAAAAATTATAGCCAGGCATTGTGAATTCATACCACATATGTTTTGGGTGAAGGGTCAGAAGTCTATTAAAAATGACTGACCTTGACCTATTTTATCAAGGTCAAATTCTAGTATTTGCTATATTGTTTGAAGGATTAAAGCTAGGGTCTCCAAATTCATATTATATATGCAATTCGTGACTGACTAGAAGCCTATCCCAGTTGACTGACCTTGACCTTTTTCTATAGGTCATATACTGTTTATTATGAAATAACATGAAGAAATAAAGCTAGACTTTCCAAATCAATACTATGTATACATCTGGCAAAGGTTCAGAGGTGTACTGAAGATGACTGACCTTGACCTATTTTATCAAGGTCAAATTCTAGTATTTGCTATATTGTTTGAAGGATTAAAGCTAGGGTCTCCAAATTCATATTATATATGCAATTCGTGACTGACTAGAAGCCTATCCCAGTTGACTGACCTTGACCTTTTTCTATAGGTCATATACTGTTTATTATGAAATAACATGAAGAAATAAAGCTAGACTTTCCAAATCAATACTATGTATACATCTGGCGAAGGTCCAGATGTGTACTGAAGATGACTGACCTTGACCTATTTTATCAAGATAAAATTTTAGTATTTGCTATATTTTTTGAAGGATTGGGGTCTCCAAATTCATATTACTTATGTAACTGGTGATTGATTAGAAGCCTATCCCGGTTGACTGACCTCGACCTAATTTTTCAAGGTCATATACTGTTTATTATGATATAATATGAAGAATATAGCTAGACTTTCCAAATTAATACTATGTGTACTTCTGGTGATCTCCAAAGGTGTGCTGAAGATGACTGACCTTGTCCTATTTTATCCAGGTCAGATTCTATTCAGTACAACATTCCATGAAAGATATCTACATTGTTCAAATTTATACCACTTATGGCTGGACCTGAAGTCTATTGAAGAATATCACTGACCTTGACCTATTTTAAAAAAGGTCAAACTCTATATGTTAAGCTAAGATCTTCAAATTCATGTTCCCTATGCAATTAAGTTAGAATTGACTTGACATTTTTTGAAGATGACTGACCTTGATCTATATTTCCAAGATAAAATTACTTGATTTGATTATAAGCTTTTTAGAAGAGTATATTTAGAGCTAAGAATCAGTTATGCTCCACCAGAACCTCGGGCCTTGGCAAAAGCTGAACTACAGTCAACCCTACTAGATCACATTTTTGTTAATCTAGTTCTAAAAATACACTGATTATATTATATAATGCATGATTGATGGGTGTAGACAATAACTGATAGCCGAGGGGTATTGAAGCCCAATGGGCTATTATTCTCTCTGAAATCTAATTCAAAACCAGCAAACACCAGCTCATCACTTCAATAAACCTTAAATAGGTAGTAGCTAGATTTTAATTGTTTGGGTAAACTAAACAGCATGATCACTTGCAACATTTGCCAAGTCGTGAAGTCTTGTATTTCTTTAAGGGACCAAGATTCTTCAATTCGGTCTACTGAACAACATTAAAATGGGAAATGACTGAGATGATGTCAGATAACGGGACCAGGTGTCCATGACGTCGTATTAGTAGCCGCAACAATGCAATAAAAGTTCTAAGATGGAGTATAACGTTGCAAAACATCAATCATCATGCCCGGAATGCGAATGCGCGCTTTGTGACGTCATCTCAGGCACTGGACCCAGGTGGAGGTGCTATGACGTTGTCCAGAGAATGTCAGAAGTGTGATTTCAATGGCCGTGATATTAAAAAAGGAGATCACAGAAAAACAGTCACCATAGTTGATCTCAACTACTGAATAACTTCTATCGAAATATGTTATTTGCTGAATATTGTTTAAATGATGCTACTACCTCTTTAACTGCCTGGCCACTAGCCCCAGTCTGGCTACACTTGCCAGATGAAGTTAGCGGTGTTGACTTCTATGAACAACAAGTGATATACTGTCCTCATCTTCTCTGGACAGGACACTCTTCTTCTCGAGACTATGCGGGTCCTTCCACCATCTCCACTCCAGCTCTTCAAACTTGCCCATGTTATGGAAAAAAAATAAGTATCACAATGAAGGTGACCTGGAGTCAAAAGTTATACTAAACCCCCTTGAAAAGCTTAGACAACGATTTAAACTAGCTTCATACAAGCCAGAACAAATTGATTCCGCATAATTTGTGCTTCGACCTTCGATTACTCTATGCGAGGTGCGAGTAGCCTTTGATCTCCACTGTGCTCAAATAATGGCAATGCGAGGAGTGGAGCTTTGTGTAAGGATTTGTATTGCCTGGAGTAGATGCAGATCGCTGAAGTCTAAAACTAGACAAGAAATGTGAGAAAGAATATCCAGACCATGCATTTTACGGGGCTGAACCGTAAAGGATGCAATCAAGTCTGTCAAAATGCAAGGCCTGTTTATCATATTTATATATAGTCAAATTAGCAGGGAACACAACTTGATAATATGATGTAGCACTGTAATATCACTTGTCTTTATTGCACCATGTAAGCATCCTGTCTGTGTCTCGTGCACTGTCCTGAGTGTTTTATAGGGTGGATGGAGGGTGTCCGGTTCCATGCTGCTTCAAAGATTTCTTCTTTGAAGTAGCAGGAGCGTAACTTGGCTGGGTGGTGCTTAGTTGGTTCCTTGCAATATAGCTGAAATATTGTTGAAAGCGACATTAAATTCTATTCACTCCTTGAATGCCAGGTTAAAAAAGAGTGATCCAGTTTGTGGTGTATTATTTTATAAATGATGGCTCTCGTCTAGATAGGATAAAACCCTCCAAAACTGCCTTGGCTAGTGAGAATGATGTACATACCAAATATGAGTGGTATGAAGCCCTCTTGTTGGTTGGAATGTGATGGCTGACCAATAATATAATGGTCTTATTTATTTTTCAGGTCAAAGTACAATGGCGAATCAACACTCGGGACATGCACGGCATGACAGTTTCCCAGAAATACAACCTATAGGACCATATTCCTCCTACGAACTACAGAATGCCCGAAGTGAATTTATCCGATCCATGACGAGGAATGAGTCTGCAGCAATTAGGAAACTGAAGAGGAAATGTCAGTTTGCAATGTTCGGCCCAAACTCGAGTGAAAGCTTGACATCCCATGATAATGTCCACCTTAGAGAAAAGGAACCGGTTATCAGTCCACCTTCTGCTAAACCCAGTGGAAGCAATAATCCTTCAGCTATACCCAGTGGAGGCAATAATACTTCTGCTAAACCCAGTGGAGGTAATAATCCTTCTGCTAAACCCAGTGGAGGCAATAATCCTTCTGCTAAACCCAGTGGAGGAAATAATCCTTCTGCTAAACCCAGTGGAAGTAATAATCCTTCTTCTAAACCCAGTGGAGGCAATAATACTTCTGCTAAACCCAGTGGAGGCAATAATACTTCTGCTAAACCCAGTGAAGGCAATAATCCTTCTGCTAAACCCAGTGGAGGCAATAATCCTTCTGCTAAACCCAGTGGAGGCAATAATCCTTCTGCTAAATCCAGTGGAGGCAAGGGAGACGCCAAAGGAGATAAGAGAACAGGGACTAAAGCCAAAAATCTGAGCCCAGATCTATCGTTTGGAGATCAAAACTTAGTGAAATTCAAGAAAAACTCTACGGTAAGCAGAAGCAATCCAACAGAGGGAGAACCCAACAATCAGAAGAAAGAGGACAAAGGTCCCCGGTCAACTCTTGAAGAATTTCAGTTTGTATCACCACGGAAAACAGGGAATGAATGTCTCCAATCAACTTCTGAGGAAGTCCTGTTTGGGAAGCCACGGAAGAGAGGAAACGAATGTCTCCAGGCAGAAGACTACATGTTTGGGAAGCCACGATCAAGTTCGAATGGAACTGAACAACTATGCCAGCCTGAAACTGGTACAGAATCGAATCTTGCCACCGGTGTTGACCATCCAATCACAGAGCCGGGTGCAGGTGAGCCTCGGGGGAAGAGAGCCAGACTGGACAAGACAAACTTCGAGAACTGTTGGCGATGTGACCTCTGCGAGTTAACAGACCTGGACAGAGAGGTGATGCGTAGACACTTGACCACCGAACTCCATTACTCTGCCAGCATGTGCAAGCGCGATACCAGAAAGACGGAGATTGAAGCCATATCTGTCGTGTCCAAAGCCTTGTTGACACACCAACCAGCTGTGTTTCAGTCCCTAGTGCCCATCTGCCCGGTCAATTCGTGCAAGAGCATATTTAAAGATATATATGTCTGTTCCTTACATTATAGCCTTTCCCATAACAATCCTAATGTGCAAGATCTGTATTCTGTAGCAGAGGTGGAAATGGACGAAACGCTGCCCTATGTTGATGCCAAGAAGTGTAAATGTGGAATAACTTTTCTTAAGTCAAAGCAGCTGTTCTCCCACTGGCGAAAAGATAACCATCACCCATATGCACTGTGCGATCCTGGAGCATTCCAGGTCTTCATGTGCAATTTCTGTCCCAAAATCTTCTATACGTTCATGGAGTCGAATCTTCATCTCAGTAATCATGCGGAAGGAGTGAGAAAATCCAAGAAGTTCACCAAGGTTCAAAGGGCGCAGAAGGCAAGTAAATTGACCATAAGAGTCCTGACATTACGGAAACCAGACAAGCCACGACTTCATCTGCCCGACCATTGCGATGCGGGGACAGAGGTTGCCGTGTGCACCTCGATGCGTAAGTTGCGAGAGTTGAAGAAATTTACACGAGGAGGACAAGGCAGAAAGAAGATTAGACGAGAAATTCAGTCACTCCGAAGGATTTCGAAAGCCCAGAAAGCGGGCAAACTTAATGACAAATATCACGTGAAACATTAATATTTTGCATTCAGAAAAAGAAATGTCCTACATGGAGAGGCATATTGTAAACACAGACCGTACAAACCATTGTTCAGTCTGAGATGTCGACTCGACAATGTCATCGTTGTGAACAATGGGCCCATGTTGATCCTCAACAATAATGTCATGGTCATGTTGTTCATCATGTTCATGTAATATTTACTCTGTTGAAATACAGTTTTGCCATCTCACATTTGCTTACATAAGAGTAGCTAATGGAATTGATGAAAACAGAATTACAGGTATCAAGCTACTGACCTGGCCCCGTGGATCTCCCAGGATTTCGACCTGGAGTGTCACCGTGCACACCCCTGGTCATGGGATTGACCTGGGGTTTCATTGTGCACTCCCCTGGTCATGGGATTGACCTGGGGGTCATCGTGCACACTCGTGGTCATGGGATTGACCTGGAGTGTCATCGTGCACACCCCTGGTCATGGGATTGACCTGGAGTGTCATCGTGCACACCCCTGGTCATGGGATTGACCTGGGAATCATCGTGCACACTCGTGGTCATGGGATTGACCTGGGGTTTCATTGTGCACACCCCTGGTCATGGGATTGACCTGGGAATCATCGTGCACACTCGTGGTCATGGGATTGACCTGGGGGTCATCGTGCACACCCCTGGTCATGGGATTGACCTGGGGTTTCATTGTGCACACCCCTGGTCATGGGATTGACCTGGGAATCATCGTGCACACTCGTGGTCATGGGATTGACCTGGGGGTCATCGTGCACACCCCTGGTCATGGGATTGACCTGGGGTTTCATTGTGCACACCCCTGGTCATGGGATTGACCTGGGTTGTCATCGTGCACACTCCTGGTCATGGGATTGACCTGGGGTGTCTTCGTGCACTCCCCTGGTCATGGGATTGACCTGGGGTTTCATTGTGCACACCCTTGGTCATGGGATTGACCTGGGGTGTCCTTGTGCATACCCCTGATAATGGGATTGACCTGGGTTGTCATTGTGCACACCCCTCGTCATGGGATTGACCTGGGGTGTCATCGTGCACACCCCTGGTCATGGGATTGACCTGGGGTTTCATTGTGCACACCCCTGGTCATGGGATTGACCTGGGTTGTCATCGTGCACACCCCTCTTCATGGGATTGAAATGGGGTGTCATCGTGCACACCCCTGGTCATGGGATTGACCTGGGGTGTCCTTGTGCACACCCCTGATAATGGGATTGACCTGGGTTGTCATCGTGCACAACCCTCGTCATGGGATTGACATGGGGTGTCATTGTGCACACCCCTGGTCATGGGATTGACCTGGGGTGTCCTTGTACACTTGTTTTATAGCCAAGAGTTGTTAGAAAAAGGATCATTGAGTAGAAGAATGGCTAATTTTCGGAACTTGCTGGCGATTGCGATTTTTTGTCTGGATGTACCTTTAGTAGATCAATTTTCTCACAGATTAAATAAGTATGGAAATTATATATCTGTTGATACAAATGTGGATACATCTCTTATATAGTATGTTTATCCACAATGTGGATTTCGAATTTACGCATTTTAATAGTATGTAAAGTCTGACTTTGGACGAAGGGGTCGGAGCAGAGGTCAGCCCTATATAATCCCCATGTTTTCTCACCGCATAGTAGGAGTGATTTTCTAAGTTTTTCAGGGTTCCTGGCTATACAAAATTTAATTCAGATCATTCATAAATGTTGGATCAGATCTGTAAAATAGAGGTCACCCAAATGAAAAGTAGATTGATAAATGCTTGGGTTGCTCGTCTTTACAGGCTCCATGTGGCTCCCGGGGATTGACCTGGGATGTCGTCGTGGACACTCCAGGTCATGGTGAGAATAGGCTAGGCCTCGGGGGCCCCTCCGAGAGCTTGTCGTAAGACTGAGAAGAGACTAACTGGGGCACCCGTAGGTTTCCTGGGTGCAAAATGGAATAGGACCCCAATGGTGGGGTTCCAGTTAAGAGGAATAGGACCCATACGTTTGGTTTCCGGGTGTGAAAAGGAACCAAACGTCCTGATTTGATTGAAATAATGTTGATATCATATTCACTCACTCTGTACAGTTTGCCTCGATAACCGGGAGACAAACATTTAGGGAGATCATACGTTGTTCAAACTGGTGTACATGTGACCTATGGATGTTTGTGTTACTGGTAAAACTTGTTCCTTGCAGTGATCATGATCCTAATGGATTAATACACAAAACTATATTGAGCAGGCCTTGCTCTTTGTCCTAAAATTCGTGAGAATCCAAACAGATTATCACAATCCAAAACATGGGAATCTTCAGCTAAAAATTTCTATTCAGAATTAAAGATCACTATTTGATGGACAACTTCAAATCTTACATGGAAGCTGCTTAGTAGCTTGCAGATGTGCAGTAAAAAATTTTTGTGGATTTTGATGATCCCCCCCCCCTCCCCTTTTCCCTCGAGTTATTGCCGTTTATCTCAATATATGCTTGGTCAGCCCATATCTTGGTGGATTGATAACTTTGAAATGCACATGTGAAGCCAAATTTTTTACTGGTATGATGAATTTCCCCAGAGTTATTGCCCTTTATCGTCAACATTAATATATGCTTGTCTGGCTCATATCTCGGGGTACATTTTGATGAACAACTTCAAAATTTCCTTGGAAGATGCTTCTTACCTTGTAGATGTGCAATGTCAGGAATTGTTTTATCCCTTTTGGTAATTGTCCCTTTTTTTAACCAGTTTACTATATGCTATCATCCAGGCTGCATATCCCTAAGTTTATTAATTGCCCAAAGTATTATGTAGGTTTGCATTGTCATGCTTTTTACCCACTTCAATTTCTCTCAGAGGATACTTAACATCCTGCAGATGTGCACTGTTGGGGTTTCAACCCATGTTGATGATCTTCCCCAGAGTTAAGCCCCTATATCGTTGATATCGTTGATAAGCACATTCTTGTTCAGGCTGTATCTCCCTTATTAAAAGGTGAAGACATTTGAAATACATGAAGTATACAGGGTGTATCAAAAAAACCGGAGTCCTAGTACGATGACATATTTTTCATTGAGCAAAGGAGAAATCTATTTTTTTTGTTGATTTGTCATCAAGACTGACCCTTTGGGACTGACCAGCCGAACAATTCAATGATCTGTGATCAAGCATGTTAGAACAATAGCTATTCTTCAATTATGAGTGAAATGTGACTTGCGCCAGATTTGGTTTACATCATTCGTCTGCCCTTGAAAGAAAAGAAATACGGTGTACAAATGAAATGTTTTTTATCCACTCTGAATTCATTGACATTTTGAAAACAAAACGGTGTACAATTAAAATGTCGTTTAACTGTTACCTAAAGTCCAGGGTGTACATCACGCCTCCAGCAGATCTCAATGACCTGGAACAGCGCATCATAACAGAAGTTGACAACCTGAGGCAGAACCAGGCACTTATCAGACGGGCCGTGGCGACAATGAATGAACGTGCGCGTACCTGCATCCAGAGAAATGGAGGACACGTTGAAGATTGAGATTCAATTGTCTGTTAAAAAGACATTTGAATTGTACACATTTTTGTTAAATTCAGAGTTAAAAGACATTTTAATTGTACACCGTTTTGTTTTCAAAATATCAATGAATTCAGAGTTGATAAAAGACATTTCATTTGTACACCGTATTTCTTT
>JAVTVY010018460.1:0-73335 GCA_036873755.1 Hanleya hanleyi
GTCAAGGTTTTCGCTATATTTATACAATCAGTTAAAACTCAAATTTCTAGTTTATGAGCAAACAGGCACTGGAAATGCCACTCGGAACAGCAGTTTAACTGTCAGGTGTTCTACAGCAGTGACAGTTACGGCACAGCTGGGAGATACTGTTCTAAATGTTTTATCCTTATTTGTACAAGAGCTAATACGTTCATGAAATGGTCGAATCGCACCCCCTTTTGGTACGCCTTCACATATCATTAAAGTTGCATCTCAGTCTCAAGTATACATGGATCTGTAGGATTTCGATGATACTCCAGATTTCACCCGCATCCATCTGAGACATGAAAATACTCAGCAACCTATGTCCTATGTTTTTGAAATAAAAAAAACTGTTTTTTCGTAGCTCAAGTATCACATTCAACGCTAAAATACACATAAGACACGTTAACGATTTGTATGATGCGTCAAATGGCTTCTTGGTTTCGAGTTTAGTTCACCGTAGGGAATTCCGAAATCTTAAAAGCAAATTCGGATTCTTTCGATTACTGGTGTGAGATAAATGTATTCGGTAATCGGCCCCACCGCTCCGGAATTCCTGAACACATTTTATTCTCCTTGCGCCTACAACAGCGCTATTGAGCACATACATCAATTCTCTGTTAATATTATTCATCCATTTACAGATACGGGATTTACGGCATGACAATATAAACGCCGTCATTGGTGCTTGCATTGACTCCCCAAACATTTTCATCGTTACGGAGTACTGCGCCAAAGGAAGTTTGCAGGCTAGTATCTACATGTATATTGCTGTATCCTGCATACAATTCATTGCGGGTAGTTTTAGTCTACAGCTGGTAGCTTGAAACTTGTTAGAGCGTGAATTATGTATTGATGTACCTGAAGACTCCTGGAAAAATACAGGATAACTGTTTTAGAGCTTGAAATAATGACAGTAAGGCCATTATTGAAGGTTCATTATATGAACAAAATTAGATGAGCAAAATCCATATCATCTGATGATAGAAACTGTTCGATTTTTCTGAAAATATATGATGACATCTTGTTCGTTTAGACTAAAATAACATTCATATATATAAATTGACCAACAGACCAACGTCTACTTCGCTTTCAGAAGATTATGAACTATTCCCCAGCATACATCCTAACACATTGAGCTAAAGTAGATATTTCAATACCTTTTAATGAGTTGAGAATACTGTATATTATGTTAATGGATCACAAATGGACTATCGTCTTTCACTATTGTTGAATGGTGCTGATTGGCTATGCCATGCGCAACTTCTTTCTTAACTACAGGATGTTCTCGAGAACGAGGAGATCAAATTGGACTCCATGTTCATCGCGTCACTGATATTTGATGTTATCAGAGTAAGTGATCTACACTGATATTTATCTGCCTAAATTTTTCCCTCTTTGTCAGGGCAAACCGTCTAACTCCAATGCATTGTGGTATTTCTATTAATGCGAGAGATCTGTGTTGGGTCTTTGCTGAGCGGGGATTGTCAACTTTGCTATGGTATATAATTTTGTGCTAGAAACTATTGGTCGAATCATTCCTTGGTGAACGAATAATTACTTCTCTATCTTTGCGCTTATACCTTTTTTATGTATACCTGGTTGTCTTATTTTGTGTCGTTAAAGGCGGGAAGACATGAAACCACTTTATCGTGGAATTACTGTACAGTCAGACATCCCAATGAGATTCTTCTCTGTGACACTCTCCGATAGGTGGTACCCGATGCTATTACAAATTTCACCTCGTGTCCATTAGTACTCCTCTAGAGTCCCTCTCATCTCCGCATTTCAGGGGATGACGTATATTCACGACAGCGTGATCAAATCTCATGGTAATCTGAAGTCATCGAACTGTGTGGTTGACAGCCGATGGGTGGTGAAAATCACGGACTTTGGACTGCACGAATTCAGCGCAGGATCCATTAAAGATCAGGGGGACTACGCTATGTATAGAAGTAAGGCGATTTTTCTTTCACGGTGGTCTGATCTAATTGTCATAGTTTCAATCAATGCTGTGGTATATGTTCATCAATCTGACGGGAGATGGATATATATACAACACTGATGAAACACATGCTCCAAGGTAGACTGATGTTGAAGGTTAACGCGCCAACCGTTAAAAACCATCTCCAGTTCATCTTATTCACCTGTAGACAATTAGCTCGATTGCAGAAAATCTTGGTACTTTCCGTAGAAATCAGCCTTCTATGTACGAAATGTTGGTCCTGAAATGATAATTTAGGAGATACTAGTACCATCACAAGCTAAGTGAACTATACCTTATCCACGATAATATGTTCTATTCTGAAAATGGAATCGCTAGATCTTGCATTTGTGCTGACTAAATACAATGTTCGAGAAAAAGAACTAGCATCATGGATATGCAGGCCTACAGTCGTAGGACGAAAACGCTTGGTATCACAGCACCAAAGCCAGTATCTCTTAAACAAGCAATATGAATGTATTAGATTTCGTTGTTGAGAACCCTCATCCCAATTCTGGACAGTGTTTTGAGAAATACAAAACAGACATGGTGTTCTTTCTCTAGACAACGCCAAACCAGCTGTTATACAGTTGACGACGGGTTGACTTTGGACTTATTTCATATGAGCAATAGCGCCAATTCGTTTGCTGTAATGATACCAATTCGAATTACCGTTCCAGATGATACCAGTTCATCTCAGCCATATTGTATGTGTCATATTTTCATTGTGAAGTACTGATATGGCGATCTTGAAAATAGTGTTCAAACGATCCTTGTTCTATGACAAGTATAACTGAAACGGCAGAAATCTTTTTCGCAATGATGTTGATTAAATTCCTCATATTTTTCACAGTATATAGCGAAGGATAATAGACGGAAAATGTGTACTCCTCATACATAAACCTCTGGGAAATCTCCGCTATTGCGTATTGATGGTTTTATTCAGTCAGTTTCAGCACTATTTGTTTCAATACGATAATACTGTTAATGATAAATGAATTAAATAAATACGACAATGACAAATGAATTAATCTTATTTCAGATAAATTATGGACTGCTCCAGAAATTCTACGAAATCCAGATACACCACCATGTGGGACACAAAAAGGCGACATATACTCGTTTGCGATCGTTATGTACGAAATTCAAGGCAGAAGAGGTCCATATGGCGATGTCGACTTGGGCCCAAGCGGTACGGGACATGTCGTCAAACAATTTTGATGATTTCAGTATAACGGTGTATCTATAAATGGCATGGTAATCATAGAAATTCAATATTAGTATGAGGTAACACAGTCAAAATGAAAAAGAGTGGAAAATATGTTTTTCATAATTTGTTTTACAGTGTTTTTACTTCCAGAAGGCTGCCAACACATATATAAGGTTTGGTAAATGTACCTCCATTGGTTCAATACGCCATTTTTTAACAATGACATTTTACCGAAATTATTCTGCAAGACACACTTTAAAATTTAATTCAAACAGCTGAGCAAGCATCTGTTTTCCAGCGTGCTACAAATTTTTCCCACTAACACCCCCCCACAACTCTCAATACTTTGAGAGTATATTACTTTCTCCGCTTTATAATATCCTTTTAATACTCTCATGAACTCGATAAGATTGGGTAGAGTTTTTATTCTGTTCTGGTATATAAACTGTTTGCCTGGTATCAGAATTATATTGGGGCTTTCGCTCGAAAGGAAATGTCCACTATAACAGATGAGTAGTTAATTGCGTAATTTGTCTCTTTCCCAAACCACTCAAACAATTCTGTCCAGAAAGTTTTACTATATATGCAATCAACCAAGACATGCTCATTTTTTTTAGATTGAATATATATTTAATTTTTAACAAAAAATGATTGGTTGCAAGGATCCTTTGGATTCTCTTGTATTGTATCCATCTTCGACGTGTATCAGTTATACTTTTGAACAGTTAATTGTATATTTCTGCCACGCCATATAGTATCACAGCCGAAAGTAAAATTCCATTTTTGTTTCACAGGTGGGAGATATTTCTCTTCCACAAACTGGGGGTAAAACGATTCACATTCCACGGAAAATCTCAATAATTGCTTAACACGGAATGGTATGAAAGAAGAAGGCTAATTCACAGGCGTAAAATGTATTTTTAAGGCGGATTTTACTACTGATAGATACCTGTTATATCTCCATTGTTTCTTATCACTGGCTAAAGTATCTCTGTGTGAGGGAAACATCTGATATCAGTTTAAATGGTCGTACTGAAATTCTAATTGGTTCGTAAGAAGCTCGAAGCTTTTGGTACCCGGTTATTCCCTTTTTTTTAGCGTTTATCAACGCACACGTTAGTCCCCGTAATTATTTAGCACACGTAATTATTTCTCAAACGTACCGGAACACCTTTTTAACTAAACAATTTTATGGGAAGATTCGATATCGTTTGGTATATATTGTGTTTAGTTCAGATCGTTTCGTTTATCAAGCGAAATGATTTGTCCGCAAACGGAACGATATCTTAACGCTAAACGGGACAATATCTAAACGATTAACGAAAATACGGCGACTCAAACGCTTTAATGATATAAACGCTTTTCTGCCCTTACAATTGAAAGGGTTTTTTTTGTTTTTTTGCGCTAACGTATTTAACGATACGATTACCAAATTAAAAAAAACGATACCAAACTCTTTTACTATAAACTGTTGGTATGCATTTATACTGAGTTACCAAATTCAAAGAAGATGTTATTAACGAGAAATCCAGGTAACGCCATCAATAAACATCTCAAGAATTCTATTCAAGTGAAAAAAGCTTGATGACTCAATATATCGATGATTAATTTTCTTTAACGCCGAGATTATCAATGAACTAAGGAGGCTTATAAATCTCTGACCACGAATCGTAAAGCATAGAGAGTAGAGTAATCCCAACTAGATACGAGTCTGTTCAGCATGTATTCGATCACATCAATTTCTTTCGCAAAGACATTTAGAGTATAGAATTCCAAGACCAATGCTCAAATACATCATCAAAGTAACGCATTTCCTCATCATATCAAATGACTTATCAAACCGATCTTGTAAACACCATGCATGTTTCACAAATTCCCTACATTCTATAATCTTAAGTAAATTACTGATATAAGTGATAATTGACGAAATTTTGAGCTAACGGCGCTATAATTTACAAACTGTCGAAATTGCCCGTATAGGGTTAATAGCATCAATACACAAATACTCCGGTATTAATGATGAAACAAGTATAGATACCATGAGAGGTGGTGCACGTCTAAATGAATTATATAAGTAACACTTCTCTGGAATATTAATGGTCCACGATGATTTCTCTGTTATACCCGTGTATTCATCAAGTGAATAAGGACATGCAAGTATGTGTGTAAACTTGAGCTATTTGTATATCCATGGTATGTCATTCAAGAAAAGATGAAATTGATTTAATTGCTCTTTGACAGATATCATTGACCGTGTCATGAACTACGATCAGGCCGATGGACCATTTCGACCCCGCCTGGCGGCGCTCGACACAACCCCCAAGTTTATCACCGACTGCATCACGGAGTGTTGGGCAGAGAATCCCGACATCAGGCCTGATTTCAAAGTCATCCGAAATAAACTTAAACCAATGCAAAAAGGAATGTAAGTGAAAACAGGTATACATATGGCGAGGTATTGGTTTTGAACTATGCATTCGATCAGACATGTACTAGTACTTTAGCTACCTTTTCGTCTATTTTATTAAATCTACTATTTTCATCTATGGCAATCATATTATTCGGAACCTGGGCTAACACGGTTCGTTAATAGTATATTTTGTAGCAAGCTTCATCGTGCAAAAACCAGTTCTAAATTGTATTTCAATCAACGGTGTATTTATCACACGTTAGTGTATGGAAGCGTCTCGATCTAAGCTTTGGATGTGAAAATGCTATCATAAAAAAAATGTAGTCACTGATTACATCTCGTGATCTTATACAAAATAGCCTTTCAGAGAGAGTTTGAAAAATGTTCTTTCTTTTTATTGATTGTCACCCTCGAAATTCTGTAATACACTCATGCATCCATGCAGGCTGGACTCCATGCCAGTTAATCGGCCAGTGATGTAATACGAATCTCTCAAATCCGAATCTTCGAAGTCAAAATTAATTTGTGTTTTTCTCCCACTTGTTTGCTGTGAAGGAAGCCTAACATTTTTGACAACATGATGACAATAATGGAGAAATATGCCGGTAATTTGGAGGAGCTTGTTGAAGAACGAACGGAACAGCTTATTGACGAGAAAAGAAAAACCGAAGACCTCCTTCATCAAATGTTACCAAGGTAACGCAGACAGCGTTAATACTTTCCCACCAGAAACTGGTTGTCTGCGGCTGTGAATCATGACATTTGACATGCAGATATGGGAGTGATGCCTTGACTCAAATGCCTCAAATTAAATGAAAACTAAAATTATTCTGGTACATGTACAACCACGGAACCTCTAAAATGAACCTTGATAACATAGCTGATGAACAAATTTCCAAAGATATCTCACGAAATGAAACAATAGGCATAATATGATATACAGATCTAACGTGAGGGTCTTAAATCTGAGATAAGAGATTTGTGGGCACTCTCTATCGAACTTTGCGTGATTACTTGACCAGTTGCATTCAAGGACTGCGATGGGTGCGGCAGTAGTATATAGTGAGTAGAATCTCGCGTAATCCGATATCCTTGATCTAATTACCACAGGGGGGCAGTTAGAGGGATCAAATTACGCTCGTAATGTGATATGGGGTATTGAGAAAGTATTGTACTAATAATATGATGAAATATGATAAATTGTTTTGTACTAAACTGTAAACATGAATATTCATAGAACTGACGTCACACAGACGAGTCCGGACCTGCACGTATTTAGTAGCTAACCGAATAAGGTCACACATCTGCTCGTTTGCGGGGTTTGACATGTTTGGTTCTGTACTAAGACAAATACATGAATATTAAAACAGCCTGACGTCACGCAGACGTGTCCAGGCATGAAAATGTTACATCAAATACGGAAATAAACATGCTGGGTTTTCCCTGACGTCCTTATATATATATATATATATATATATATATATATATATATGTAATTTAAGGTTTAACCAGCAGAAACAGTGTACATCATGGATGTCATGTACAAGGTAGCTTTGAGTGTATATAGAAAGCATATGTCCGGGCGTATAGAGAATCTAGAAAGAGTATTTGAATTATTGAAGCAAAAGAGAACATTAACTAAGTCCCGGTTAAACTACGTTAATGATATCTTTACCGCGGAAGACCGGGGTGATGCTTTATTGGAGGAAATATCGAAAAGAGGTCCACGGGCCATCAGGGCATTCATTGCTGTATTGGAAGAGACGACAGCGTATACACTTGTTGAATAGATTATCCATGATATATGCCGTGCATCTCATCCCTATTATGGAGCAAACGGAAGAGAAGTACAATACAGGATTAGATATTGGCGACCGAGTTTCGGTCTTCTTTGTCAAGGCCGTAGAATGTCTCGATGAAGAGAAAGCTGTAGACGAGTGGTTGAGAGACATAGGGAAAGACGGAGAAGTGGTGGACTTACCGTGGTTATCAGAATTCCAGAATCCTGAATGGCGAGAAAATCACCTGAAGACGGAGGAGTGGAAATCTAACCTTCGTATACTCGTAAAACGAATGTGGAAGCTCAAGCGATGCTTCACAATGCCGTATATTAACTTAGAGAAGCCCTGTACTTCTTTGTAACGCGTGAATGACATGTTCGAACTTGAAACTGTTTTTTCCTGCATTGGCACATATGCTTATTTTTACCTCTGACGTCACAGACATGTTCGAACTTGAAACTGGTTTTTCTCCACATTGGCACATATGTTTATTTCTAGCGCTGACGTCACAGACATGTTCGAACTTGAAACTGGTTTTCCCCGTGTTTGGAACATATGTTCATTTCTAGCTCTGACAACCTCTATGTTGATACATCTCGCATGCGCAGTGTACAGCGTAGGAATTGTATATAAGCATGAGGTGTCTTAACGTATCATACTCTCCTACTACTCGAAAGCGCCACTAATAGCAAGATGGAAGAGGTCCACCAACAAGCAATTCGGAAAAACCTTGTCATTCTCATCAAACAGATAACAAGTGTGTCCACTATATGTTACTTGCTTAGACAAAATATGATATTAACGAAGGAAATGTACGAAAACATCATGGTTGTGAAAACAACGAGCGGACGAGTCCGGCATCTGTTGAACTTGATACCTAAACGTGGTCCGAAGGCCTTTTATGCGTTTGTAGAAGCTTTACAGAAGACTGGCAACGTTGCATTAGCCGAACTGCTACATCCTGAACTTAAGAATACTTCGATTGTTGATGTCGTCTATCGGTCGGTGACTGGATTCCATTTAGGATACAACGTCTTTGCCAATGTGGGGAACTCTAAAGGGCACGCCTGAGTGGATATTATCGAGAGTAAAGATGTGGTCGACTCCGATCCTTTTTCCGATATAGAGACCGTACGTTTAACTCGAGAGGGGTGGGTGAAATTGACAGACTATATCGTTGCCATCGACGAGCTGATCGCGAAACGCATAGTCAATGCCGACCCTTTACTGTTGTCAGAAGATGTGTACCTGTGTTACAGCTTCTATCAAGGACAGGGAAAAATTCATGTTCGCCGCTGGAAGACGAACGAGTACAATCGCAAGAAAATTGATCCCTAAAAAGCCGGACAGACTTTGGACTTGTCTATGTGGTCAAATTTGAAGAACTGTGTAGAGGACGTCGACAAAGCCTTGACGTTATCCATTACGGAAGTGAATATATGATAGACGCTGAGACGGGGTCACGTTTGTTCAACGATAATGGAGAGTGAGTACCAGTGAAATGACTGTATATATATATATATTTGGAAAATTGCTGACATTGCTTCAAAAAAGGACCATTTGCATTTGTACTCCGTGTAGTTTATATATAAATAATGTCAATGTATATCATAGCGTTGTCTTTTATGTGCTCGTTATTATCTCCCCAGCTCGAGCTCCTTCCTCCCTCCCGAGCTCCGAGCTCCCTCCTCCCTCCCGAGCTCCGAACTCCCTCCTCCCTCCCGAGCTCCGAGCTCCCTCCCTCCCGAGCTCCTACGCCATCCCCGAGCTCCGAGCTCTTCCCACCGCAGCATTCCAGAGCTCTCCCCACTGCCCCATCCCACACCTCCGAGCTTCCTCCCGAGCTCCTACACCATTCACGAGCTCCGAGCTCTCCCCACCTGTCCATCCCAGAGCTCTGAGCTCTCCCATTTTCCCATCCCCCATCTCCGAGCTCTTGCATATAAACACTACATACATATGTGAGCCTTCATTATACGACGAGTGTCACACAAGAGGAGAGCCATGGCTTACGCATGTCACTTGTGTTCAAAGTTATTGTCCAGCCCGTTCAATCTTCGTAGACATTTACTTTCTCTGCATAAAAATACCGCAGACGAATGTCAACCCGCGCAAAGAAGTCCTGATAACGTACAAGTTGAACGTCAAGAAGGATCGAGATGTCAGACGAGAGTATTGAACCATCCCTATACGATGACGGTGAGCGGTCCGTCCTCATGCGGAAAAACGTCCTGGGTGATGAAATTCTTAGAGGAAGGTGTGGCAACCCCAGCTCCGACGCGGGTTGTATGGTGCTATAGCCAATGGCAGAGCGCGTACGAGAATACGGGATTAAGCAACGTGAGCTTCGTTCCAGGAATTCCTCATGACATAGACGAAGCGTATTACTTTGATTCCGCCCAGGTCAATATAATCGTACTCGATGACCTGATGGGCGTGGCGAAGGAAAATTCGAAAATAGCGGACCTATTCACCAAAGGGTCCCATCATAGAAATCTCTCTGTCATCTATATGACCCAGAATCTGTTCCCTCAAGGTAAGGCGTCCAGGGATATCGCGCTAAACTGTCATTACTTCATTCTTTTCAACAATCCCATCGACAGATATCAAATCCGCGTCTTCGGGAGACGAATTTATCCCCAAAACGTGGCCTATTTCATGCAAACTTTTCATAGAGCCGTGACTCGCCCCTACGGGTATCTCTTCGTAGATTTAAAACCGCACACCCCCGACGCATGCAGACTGATGACAAACCTATTGTCCGGGGAGCGCGATTCAGAACTATTGACCGATGTACAGCGACAGAGCCCACAACCGCCCAATACCGGACCCGCGTACCACTTGCCATCACATCAATCGACTCAACAGGTATGTCGGGTGCCCGAGGCAATAGACACTCAATATCCATCCGGAACTTTCGATAACTTTCACGTAACAGACGTATACTCTGGGTCACCCATTCCCGTAAAAACCCCAATGCGACAACAAACACCACACTCACTATCAACGCCTACCCCTAGTCCGCAGGAGACGCACCGACTTCTATATCCAACCAGTAACTACCGAGATACAGCCAACATTCGCGCCAGAACAGCCATTTCCATAAGAATATCTCGATAAAGGGATATGGCGACAGCTCTTTAAAAGCAGTATGTACGGAGAAGTAGAGAAGAAACTTGAAGCGAAAGAAAAAGAATTTCAGCGCAAAGGATATTCCAGGAAGAAATCCGAAATATTAGCGCATAATGCACTGGCCCCTCTACTGCGACGATGTTTACGAAGACAATACTTAAAACTAGTCGCGGGTATGAAATATCTGGTCAATGATCCGATTCATATGAATATCGAACGAACAGCCTGTGGATTGAAAACTCCCAACATAAGTTGGCAGGACGCGTACGGTGTAGCTATCGCTCAAAATAAACACGTGTTCGAACGAATAATTGAGAACACTCGTTGGACTCACGGTAGCCGTCATTCGACAGAACGATACCCACCTGAACGGACTGACAGGCCACTTTTCATGCGCTATGTCTTCGAGAGACTTGGATGTACTAGATGACGTTTCCAGCGATGCACCCAGCGACAATGCAGACGAGGACGTCTCCAGCGGCCCACCCAGCGATGATACTGACGATGACGTCGATGATGACGACAATGAAGAAGACGTATCCGAGGATGACAACAGCTTTTGGGACATCGCGGTAAACAAAGCCATCGACATGCACAGAGACAAGATAGAACAAAAATGGGAAGAACTAGGGGATTTCCAGGCAGCCTATAAATTCATGCGCCCAAAGATCGCGCAAACTTTGACGGACCTTTCTTTGAAACAAGTCAAAGTCATGAACGAACTGCGCCAGGACAATGTTCACAAGAAAGTCAAAAATACCACACAATACCTACAAAAAGAATTAGAGTTCACAACTTCGGAGGCCTGGCAAGAAGACGTTCGAGAAATTACTTCCGGAAACCATAGAGCCATTTTCGGATGATGTCAAAGAATTCCAAGAGCTTACCGACACGTACCCACAGCCGGGAACATTTTAACTCGTATACCTATGAACTGTTACGTATTTTGACCGTCTCACAGCGTCAATATACACTCGTAGTCTTATGGTCGAACAAGCGTTGCATATGACCTGTTGCGGCATTATCGAGTATTACTTACCCTGGCTTATTACTGCTTTCTTTGACTCTGCCCATGTTATCTATCTGTACACCCCATCTCTCCTTAACGATGTGAATTTCACATTTTACAGAGTATTGTGGATGTTCATATTCTGAAATATTTCATACCAATCGCCTTTGATTATGAGTTCGGACACCACCGGTTTTCAACTTGAATTTTGTATATATCTACTTGAATAAAATGATATTGTTGTTATGTAATGGAATAATGTTTTATTTCAAGAGGTAATTTTTATTGCGTGGATAAACTAATATAAATATGGTAAAGCTCTCGCGAGAGTCTGTTAATGTGGTAGTATAATATAAGTTTTCTGTGTGAGGGGAAATAACTCTGACTGGCATGTGTCAAATGCTCTATGACCGAGCTCTGTGCCTGACGCGGAAATCAGTACTTCGTCTCCATGTGTGTCGGTTAGTGTGTGAAATATTCCGATGTCTGCCCCTGTAAAGGCTTGAATGTCTAATTTTGTGTCCGTTGTGTCCGTCCCTCTGTGCGCCCGAGTGATGTAAAGCTTGCTGAATACGTTCTGGACCGTGTAGACATAAGTTTACGACAGATCCGTACTTAAGTATTTCTAATGTATGAACAAAATAATGAGCTACGCTAGTAAGGGATTCTATTCGTGGTCGCTTCTCGTAATATACCACCGCGTATTAAGTGTAGCAAGATATAGTATGGGCAGCTAGACAGGATATAATAGAGGCAATGAGATGAAGGCTAAATGGTGCTTAAAAAGGTAAGTTTTTCTTTTCTATACTTTAAATTTCAGAGTCGTTCGTTCATTAAGTATGGAAAATGAGTGTAGGTTCTCGCTTAACTATATACCCCATGTTAGTTTACGCTTGAAATGTACTGCTACTATGACATTGATAAAACATATGCTGACACCATTTAACGACACCGGCAGTAATATAAGATTCGGTAGTAAGTGTAAGCTAAAATACCATTGCAAAACCGTCCCCGACTTTCTTCCACCGTTGGAGGGTAAAGTAATACCACATGTTTGACCGCGTTGAGTGACTGACATGGGGAAATACTTCATGTCTTACTACTGAGCGGAAGATATAGGTCATGTTCGACCTTACTCCGTTACAGCGTTTGTAACCTATATATTCCAGTCTGCTACGCTGACATAGCCGACATGTGTTGACCCCATTTGACGACACAGTCACCCGGCCGCGTGTATTGCCCGCGTCACTGGCATAGATTTAACAGGCTTGTGTGTGTGTGTGTGTGTGTATATAGCCTAGCATGGGTGACTGGCCTACATTTAATGTTACAGACTGATGACTCAGATTTCTTCTTTAAACGTGTATAGCGTTGTTCGAGTTAAAATGGAGACATATATGTTATAAATACAGTCGAAGCTAGCGAATTTGTCAAAGACAAAACATAGAAAAGGAGGTTTCTTAACATAGTACTCGGGAGTGTGCGAATTATGTCAGGCTATATCCGAAACGGTTTTCCCCCATACTTGTAGGTCATGTGTGACGTCAATTCTATGAATATTCATGTTTACAGTTTAGTACAAAACAATTTATACCCCCCTGTGGTATCGGCTCTCATAATTCGAATACTAGTTTCATATTTCATCATATTATTAGTACAATACTTTCTCAATACCCCATATCACATTACGAGCGTAATTTGATCCCTCTAACAGCCCACCTGGGGTAATTAGATCAAGGATATCGGATTACGCGAGATTCTACTCACTATATACTACTTGCGGCGACTAAACTTTCTGGGAAAGATTAACTCTTTAATTCAATTTTCGGAAAGTACTATTTAATTGATTATCCCGTTTTCAGCTTGCTCTCGTTGATTTGACTGAATTAAATGAATTGAATAAGAACCAGAAATCGGTGGGTATTCGGGATATAGGCCTATGCGACTAATTCAACTCGGTTAAGTCTCTTGACTGTAGCGGTAAGCATTCATCGGTCGCCATATTGGTTGTACAGCCATTTGTTGCTAAAGATTTGGGATAATAATACGAAGCACAAATTACAACGGCACGGTATTCGCGTTGGTGGCAGAACAAGTTAACACAGGCCTTCTCTCAATACTGTTGCGTTCTCATTGCAGATCGGTGGCTGAACAGTTAAAAAGGGGAAAACAGGTTGAAGCAGAAGCCTTCGATTCAGTTACTATATATTTCAGTGATATTTGTGGTTTTACTTCTATGTCTTCGGAGAGCACGCCCATGCAGGTACGAATACAGCCAACATCACAAAATGGTTGACTGGGGATGTTTACATGTTAAGGGATTTTCCGTTAACTATGTTGTTAATTTCTCCAAGTATCTCGTTCAGTTGCTGGCGACAACACAATTTTAATTATTTGGCTCGTAATGGAAAATGATGATGGAAACTGTATACACTCGCTTAAAATTATGGAAATCTTCGTCAAATTAAGATTGAAGAAGATGATTCTGCCGTTTTGTCTTCCGCTGCAACTAGTATAACTGATATTGGAATCATGGTAACCAAACAGGTGATCGAACTAGAAATGCAATAAGTAGGTATTAAATATAGATATACTTAGCTATTAGCTAAATCAAGTTGAACAATATGGCACAAACTTTCACAAACACGGAATTTTATTTTCAGGTTATTGACCTTCTAAATGATCTCTACACACTTTTTGACTCAATTATCGAGAATTATGATGTTTATAAAGTTGAGACGATTGGGGATGCGTACATGGTCGTGAGCGGACTGCCGAAACGAAACGGAATCAAGCATGCAGGGGAGATAACTTCAATGTCCCTTCACCTTTTGGAGGCCATCAAGAAATTCCGGATCCGCCATCGACCAGATGACGTACTCAAACTACGAATTGGTGTCCATTCTGGTTCATGTGTGGCGGGAGTCGTTGGGCTTAAAATGCCGAGATATTGCCTCTTCGGTGACACGGTAAACACGTGCTCCAGGATGGAGTCCAACGGACAGCGTAAGTGTAGTATGACATTTCCCCAACCTTTCCCACAACAATGAATAGAAATAGCTGTTGGCTGAGCGCCGAGCGATAGCCATGCTTAGCTTTTCCAATCAATATTATATTGTGAGATTTCGTACTTCTTTTTATTATGAAACAATCATTCGATGTTCTCTGTTAACACATGGGAGTGTGACTAACGTCACAGGACCTACGAAGTAGGGTTTGATGTGATTTAGGTGTGTACCTTGACCTAACACTGACCATTAGCTGCATGCATCAAAGGGTGCCGCCTGGAAGACGCTATATACGTCATCTAAATTCTACACTTTCCAATCTACATTTTCATGAATGGACTTTATTGGACTTTAGTAAATAATTTAAACATTAGTAGAAGGGAATAAATGTTTACAGTCCAAACAACAGCTGAGATAATAATAATGTCTACATGTTTACAGGTTTCTAGGTCACCTAAGTAGATCAAATTTTCATCAAAAGTTTTTCATCAAAAGTAGGTCAGCTCAGAACTTGCTGGTAACAGTCCCTTAATGGACGTCCATGCCAGTATATTATAAAGTAATGATCACCTTACTTGTAATAACAAATATATTTATTTTGGAAAAAGCTTTAGCAAATACAATTAAGCCATTTCCATGGTCGTAGGAGGCATTGAGACATGTTTTTACCAATTTCGAGGTTTGTAGTTCACCTAATTAGATCAGAAATTGAGTCGGAAAGTAGGTCACATTGACCTTGACCCAATTAGGTCAGATCACACTGACATTGACCTAAAGCGCATTTCCATTGCCGTAGGAGGCATTCGGACATTTTTGTCAATTTCGTGGTTTTTGGGCCACCTAAGTAGGTCAAATTTTCATCAAAAGTAGGTCAGCTCAGAACTTGCTGGTAACAGTCCCCTATTGCACGTTCATGGCAAAAATCAAGGATCTAATGTCAACGGTTCTACTTATTCTGCGGAAGAAAGGATTCGGATGGACTCACTGACTGACTGGCTACTCCCTTATTACCGAACAATTTGCAAATGAGAGCCTACTTCGTAGGAAAATTTATGTACAGATTGGGAGACATGACAGATCAAATTACGGTGTAACATATCGTGCCGCTTGATATGATATGTGGGAAAAAGAGATAGACGATCTGATTCTGACATTGTTTTTTTCCAATTCGTTTTAGCTTTGATGGTTCATATTTCCCAGCAGTGTAAGGAACTACTCGATAGTCTGGGTGGGTATGTCGTGAAGGAGAGAGGACTTGTCTCAATGAAGGTAAACATTTTACTTTATATAGATCGGTTTCCTGTATGGCGTTTGTGGGATCGACGGAACATCAACATAATTGTCCCAGGGGCGAAAGATCGGCCAGACTTTCCCAGTCGGCGAAATTCAAGACTGTAAAACCAAGACCAATTCTAAAATTTCAAGATCTCCGGGGAAAATATTAATCTAAGATGTTCCTAAATACTTATTGTGCAATACATGTTTAGAGTCTGGTCAGATGGTGTATGACAAATATATTGCACTCTATACCAATTGTCAAGAGATTTGTTGTTCAATACATGCCAACATTACACATAATATAAAAAGAATAAGTTGGTGTATATGGAAAGTGCACACATAAGTGATAACTATTGACTGCAAACCAAAAAAGGAAAAGAGAAAAGAAAAGAGAATGTAAGAAAAAAGGCAAAAGATAAGAGACCCAAATAAACAAGACAAAGAAAACTGCTCCGTGATAGAGTACTCACTTTCTCGTGATTTTGTACTTTATGTTCTTTATTATACAGTTTCTTGTTTATTTATATTCTAAATAACGTCGAAGAGTTTAAACTATAGTGTTCCCAGTCTTCCAAAGGTGTAGTCACATGTTCACACTCGAAGAATAGGTGCTCGATTGTTTCTACCTCATCTTGACAAAATCTACATGATGTCGTATCATCTGAAAGGAAACGACGATCTTGGACAATCTGTTCCATCAACTCGGTTCAGGCTTCTAACGCAATCACTTTGGGTATTGTCTTACCAGTACCACCTTATTATGGTTTAAAATCCGTGGAACATTGCTGTTCCCAAAAATAAAATTTTGCATTGATATTGAACTATTCTGTTAATTAAATTTGAAGTCTCTCCATATATCTTTGCAGGGAAAAGGAAGTATTCGGACTTACTGGGCGATTGGAGACGATCCAGAGAAACGTAGAAATCGCGAAACGCATCGCGAAAACCAGCGGAACTCGGAGAATGATTTCCTGTCGCCTTATAACATTCTTCGGACCTATCACCGTAAACGTAGTGGGTCCGTTCCGAGCTTAAGGAGGAGTTTCAGAAGGGCATATGAGGCTCGATTAGGGGCTCATGCCCAAACCATTGATGACAATGGTACCAGTGGTGAAACTCGACAGCGTGCGAAAACGGATGCGGACTGTCGGCTAGAGATTGACACAAAAGAACAACAACCATCTGAAGCCATGGAGGAGAGACATCAACAAACCGCCTTACTGCAGCTCCCATCGTCTTGTGCTTCAAGTGTGTTGTGTCAACCGGCAAAGAACGGTCCGAACAATAATTCAATCCATCGTATGGAGAAGCACGATGATAAGGATACGTGTCTTGAAGAGTTAGGGGACAAGTCTCCATTGCTGAGAAAACATCCACCAAACAGAAGCAGTCTCACAATCACGCCGACTCTGGTTGTGGAATCGACAGTTTTATGACATGTCAATGAATGACCATGTGCGCTTATTCCATCCTCACTTCCATTTCAACGGTCAAATGGTATTGTGAGCATACTGTTGTTTAGGTGACTACCCATTGACATCTGATCTCGTACCGAATATTCAGTCAGATGGCGGCGTTCTTGACTACATTACCCAAGCTGAATATTGAACACACCAATTCTAAGCTGAAATTTCGTCCAATTATCTGTGCTTTTAAAGCAAGAATTAAATGACTACAGATAAGGGAGATAATCGAGGGCGTTGTTGTTGTCAATTTGTGCTACTGTTGTCATATTTATATATTTGCCATCAATCTGAAGGGCTGTGTGCCACATAATTATTTAATAATACCTTCTATGTCTTCTTATAGTTTCTCAATTGTTTGCTATGGTTACTTGAAATTGCCTTGAAACACGAAAATAAAATATGGTTTAGATATTTTACTATCGCTTTCATTTTCTCACTTTTTTTTATACGACTTAAGATGATTAGATCAGACCACTGAGTAATCAGCAGCATGAAACTATGTTGTGTTCATTGGCATATTTGACTTACCATTCACGAAGAAGGGAACAAATGGCTGCTAACTGCTTCCAATGAAGACACAACTAATCCTAAGATAATGTGGGATGTGACGCCGATATAGTCCGTGGGCTTCGTGATTTGCAGTCGTTTTTAAGTTACCTGAATTTACCTGAACCTAGGGTCGTTAGGAAAGCATAAATACTTGTTAGACCCTTTTTGCGACAAAAAGGTGTGGGATGTGGTCAGTACACATTTACATACACGAAGCCGTAAACTTCAGTGCGTGATTCTTCCAATCGATATTCAGTTCTGACTTCAATGCCTCGATTGATGGCGCGTTCACAAGGCGTTGAGAGAGAATGTTCCAGCTTGATATCACCTAGTGACCAAAGAAATATTTTTGGTCGAGCGTGAGGTTTAAAAATCTCCAAGTTGTAACCTCTGGTTGGCACGAGGGGTCAATGTTGAATGAGCATTTTGACTATCTGGATCATATTTTGGCGAAGTATCCTACACTCCAGAGTTGATAGCCCGAAGATCTGAAGATCGGGAATCATCTTGGTAACTCAATATTTGGCTTGACGCCTGATGTGTTTCACTAACGTTTTGAGCTCTTGGTTTAGATTTTATCATATAACTGTATTGATAAACTTGGCTCGGTCATTCGGTACATTCTTAGCATTCGTCTCCCTGCCTGCAGTTCCCACCAAATCCAATTGTTTAAATCTCGTTGCTTGCTTAAAATGTCAGAAAAACATACCGATAAGTTTTCTTCTTATACTCTGAATGCATTGATCTGGCTTCAGTTTGAAGATAGTAGCTTCAAACAAATATGGGTTCCGGGTAGTAGTGGTTTTATGGCTGGTCGGTGATATAAGGGGCGGGGAACGAATCTTGCGTATACACTGCGAAGTTTTAGGTTTATATTAGCAGCGTTTTTAATTTATCGGGGGAGAGGGAGAGGATTTGACTAGGCTTGGTCTACAAGATTGTACCCAAACTATTTTAAGTTCTCAGAACCCCCTTTCATTTCATATAAATACACTAAATCTATAGCCACCAAATATCCAGTTACTCTAATGTTGTCAAGGAGTTTGACTGGAACTTGTACAGGTCTGGAAGCTATACTTGTTAATGTGAATCGTAGAACTTTATCTATACACCATGCAAACATGTTGTGACCGGTAAACTTGATGTAGTGAGTGATGAAAACCTAAAAACACTCCTGATGAAGGGACCTGAATATAGAGAGATGAGAAGAATAAACCTGAAGGCCGACCAGAAGATAGCCCAGACTGCATTGGAACAGTTTGTTATTGAGTGGTTAAAACGAGAAAAAGTTGAACCTACAGTACTCGTTGACTGACTGGACCTCACCAAGAATAACGTTGCAACAATCCGCCATATTGACCGTAGTCGCTTTCCCCAAGCAAAACAAGTACTGAGAAACCTCAATTCGCAAGAAGTTCTATCAATCACCAGAGTAAATTCGTCCCAACATGTAAATATTACTATTTTATGAGGTGCTGGTTAAGGAATTGAGTATAAGCATAACATCGTCGAATACGTCTACTTACTCTCAAACAGTAGTTACTTTGGAAGATTTATTTAACGATCACAATACGTTTCTCAAGGAATGATACGTAAATCGCCATACAAAGCCAGATTCGTAGCTGGTTCTAGAAGCTGCACCGTCAAGCTTCTTCCAACTCTGTTGAACAGGGCCCTTCTGGAGGTAGGAAAGGTATTGTGCCACTATTTCGAAAAACTCTGCCATTGAATGCATGTGGACAATGAAAAACTCAAAATTGGAGAAATATGCAAGAGGTGGGAAAAATTGACGACGTCTGGCGACTGAAAAGCAACCATATGGCACTACAGGAAAGCATGCGTCGACACCTAACATTCAGACCCGAGAATACGATGGATTCTCGAACGTAGTCTTAGTGTCTCAGCTGCGCTTTTATTGCAGCTGTTCATGTGGAGACTATGAAGTATCCACACGGCTCCTAGCACCGGCTTAAGCGGAATTAGATACGAAAGCTCGGGAGTAGACCTAGTAGTTCCCTCCTCGCTAAAGGAGGAGAGACCCAGCTGGATATCATTTAGGAGGACGCGTTTGACCAGAAGATGTAGCGCACAATTTAGCACGGCAGACGAATCGATCAATCAAATGTCGCCCCACATACCTTCAATACTTGGAAAGGAGAACGGTATGCTTACAACCTCGATCATCTCGAGATACTCCTTTCTGGTATCTTTTCTCTCGCCTCTGTTCTGTTTTCTCCTCGACTCAGTTTTAACTTTCGAAGTTGGGCGGACGTGCATGCGTTAACTAAACGGAAGATAGCGAAAGTGACGTTGATCACGGTGTTTATGCAAACAGATTTCTACCAGTGCAAACGATCTCTACCGTAATAAAACTATATCTACCGGTTCGTGGAGAGACAAATTGTTAGAGGTTTGAGAGTAGCATGCCCATTCAAGGCAAAATAATCCACCAAGCACCGAAACGGTCTGTAAACCCCATAGCGTACACACAAGAGTATCTAGATTTATAGCACGTGCAAGCTAAAGCTTGATGTCTTTTTATTATTTTTTAATTTGGGACACCATCGGTTTATTTATGGCTTATTGTCCAAGGAACTAAAATAATTAAGCCTAAAAGTCGACTGGGGAAAGAATTCCAATCAAAACCACTATTCACTTTACAACGATCTCTACCATGAGTTCGTGATATGCTTGTTTTTCTGTGCTGGTCTCTATCAGCGCTTATAGTGTTGCGGTAGGCCAATCTAGATAAACCAAGATGGTAAATGGGAATACCATCTAGACGTAATACTATGAAAACTTCGTGTGAAATGTTCGCCGATATTCTACGTAACGGAGATTAACATCTTCGTACGGCAAAATCTTTTGATATTTCCTATCCCTAACAAAGCCAGACTTTTCGGCGGGAGTAAACTCTTTAATCTTTACGGTTTTCCACGCACACTGCCTGGAAATGATGCCATATTTGAATACTATTTCAGGATAATGTTTATATATTAGACCACGTGCTACCGTGTGTAATTACTGTGTGCGTGATCTTGAAATTGTCTCAACAAGCTATTCACCTGATCGGCTAACAATGGTAGTTTCAAAATTCGCACGGGATTTATAGGGCTGAATTCAGATATAATATTCCAAAATCACCCAAAATCACTAAAGTATGTCAAGATAGAGCGTATTTGCGGTTGTATCGTCCAGTGAACATAATCGAAACATCTTAAGATCGGCTTTTCTTGAAATTCAACTACTTAGATAAAGGACTGAACCTTATTAATTAACCTCGAATCCTGAATGATCCAGAGGTACGCAACGCTGTACCAAACTATTTTAAGCTCAGAGAACCTCCTTGCATTTCATATAAGTATACTAAATCTATAGCCATCAAAATATTCAATTACTCCAATGCTGTCAAGGAGTTTGACTGGAACCTATACACGTCAGGAGGCTATAGTTGTGATTATGAATCCTCGAACTTTATCTACACCATGCAAACATATTGTGACTGGTGACCTTGATGTGGTGAGTGATAAGGATCTGAAATTACTCCTGATGAAAGGACCTAAATATAGAGAGCCGAGAAGAATAAATCTGAAGACCGACCAGACGATAATCCTGTCTGCATTGGAACAGTACGTTATTGATTGGTCTAAGCGAGAAAAGGTTGAACCTACAGTACTCTTTCACTGGCTGGACCTCACCAAGAGCAAGGTCGTTGAAAAAATACGTCATATTGACACAAGTACTCTTTCCCAAGCAAAACAAGTACTGAGAAACCTCAATTCGCAAGAAGTTCTAGCAAATCTCCAGAGTAAATGTGCTGGTCAAAGAATTGAGTGCAGACATATCATCAAATACGTCTACTTACTTCCAAACTTCATTTACTCTGAAAGATTTATTCAACAATCATAAATCGTTTCTCAGGGAAAGAGGTATTTGTCTTCCAACCAATGATAACGACATACCAAAAGTATACTGGACTCCCAAAATGCATAAATCACCTTACAAATCTAGATTCATAGTTGGTTCTAGTTGCTGCATCACCATAGACAGGTCCCAGCCAAGAAAAAAACTAAAAAAAATTTCCGGTCAAAGTTTTCTCCGTCATCCTTGACCTATGCCCTTTCAATTTAGCTGAGGGGCCACCCTGAATTTGGCCTCAAATCCAATATGGCGGCCAAAATTCAAAATGGCCACCAATACCCATAGAAACTCACAATTTCCTGCTCGAAAATCAATTTTCTTACCACAAACTAGGTTTTTTTTCTAGTCCTACGTAGGGTATGAATAATTAGTTAATTTTGGAATGATTTGTGATTGGTCTGAAAATTCAATATGGCCGCCAAAATCCAAAATGGCGGCCAATGTCCATTGAATCACACATTTTCCTGCCCTAATATGTAGAGATGGACCATCCTTGGTCCGAATGCGTCCTGCGGGGTGTCATCTTGTAGCCCTCGGGGTGTAGACCCCGATTTGAGGTATATCCATGTCATCTGTGACGTCATCGGGGCCGTCATCAGTACGAGTAGTAGCGAAAGCGGGTATTTTGGGGGTGCGTGGGGGGTGTGTTTGGGGTGAAGATGGACTATCCTTGGTCCGAATGTGTCGTGTGGGGTGTCATGTTGTAGCTCTCGGGTGTAGGCCACGACTTGAGGTTTTTCCATGTCATCTGTGACGTCATCAGTACGAGTAGTAGCGAAAGCGGGCGTTTCGGAGGTGCAATGGAGTGCGTTTGGAGTAGATGACGGCCTTTTTTCCCCAACAGTTACCTGTGAGTGTGAGTGTATGCGCGCGTGTGAGTGAGTGAGTGAGTGAGTGAGTGAGTGAGTGAGTGAGTGAGTGTGAGTGAGTTAGTGAGTGAGGCGTGCACAACGCCCTTGAGGCGTCCCCAACGCCCGTCTTAACGCATGGACGCACTAACGACGGTGAGTGAGTGAGTGAGTGGGATCCGAATAGACTAATGTATCGTCCGTTTTCATAATTTTGCGTATGCGCAGTATGGTCGTAGTATAGAAAGCAGGCATTTTGGGGATTCGTGGAGGTTTGTTGAGTGATTGAAGGGCCACCCCTGGTCAAATGGACCGTGTGGGTATCACTGTGAAGCTCTCGTGGGTCAGACTGGCTTGTTTTCTTTGAAAGTCTCGCCAATCTGCGCATCCGCAGTTGGGGTGTAGTAAGAAAAGTGGTCATTTGGGAGGTGCGTGGGGGTCTGTTGAGTGATGAGGGACCATTCTTGGTCCGAATGCCTCGAGAGAGGTGTCAAAGTGAAGCTTTCATGGTGTAGACCATGACTTGAGGGGTGTCCCTGTCATCCGTGACGTCATTCTTGATCTCATCAGTAGGAGTAGTAGCCAAAGTGGAAATTTTGGGGGTGCGAGTAAGGTGCTTGGGAAAGAGAGGGACCATGTTTGGTCCAAATGGCCCGGTTGGGGTGTCCTAGTGAAGCTTTCGTGGGGTAGAGTCAGACTGGCATGTTTTTTATTGAAAGTCGCGCCAATCTGAACATACAGTTGTGGTATAGTAAGTAAAGTGGGCATTCTGGATGTGCGTGTTTGAGCGATTGAGGGACCATTCTTGATCCGAATGCGTCGTGTAAGGTGTCAAAGGAAAGCTTTCATGGTGTGGACCACGACTTGTGGGATATGCGGGTCATCTGTGACGTCATTTCTGACGTCATCAATAGGAGTTGTAGCCAAAGTGGAAATGGACAATCCGTGGTCCGAATGAGTCGTGTGAAGTGTCATCTTGTAGCAACACCCACCAACGACAAGCTCAATGCTTCAACGCCCTGGTGAATTAGCCCTGAAGCCCTGCTCGCCTATACGTAGCTCTACGGATGTAGTCCCTGATAAGTACTATTCTGATTGGTTAGTCCAAAAGTAGAGCAACAACAACAACAACATCAACGATAACAGGTCAATCCTTTTATTATCCCCTCCATCACAGCACATCCACGCTAAGGGAACCACTATGGGTATGTTTACAATTCACTTATGCTATTGTCCGTGTATTCCGAAGTTCATTGTTCTGATCTCAGAATGATGAGGGACACGAGTTAATCCCTCCACTATTACCACCACCACACACCAGTTCTACCACCACTAAACACTACCACACACCACCACCACCACCGGGCGTTGACGCCTGTCAACGCCCGGTGGTGGTGGTAACTATCATGTGGCAGAGTTCTTGGATCGGAGCTCTTGTAGCTCAAAGCTTGTGAAGATCAGAGCTCGGAAGTGACGTCATCGCACGCATGTGCGCGTACCTGTGGTGCACTCTGTACCCTATAGCCATTAGGGTATAGGGTACACCAGAGTGCGGGTGCGGTGCGGTGTGTGGTGGTGTCTGTACAGATAGGGATTACCTCGTGTCCCAAATCATTCTGAGATCAGAACAATGAACTTCTGAATAAACGTACAATAGCATAAGTGAATTGTAAATACACCCATAGTGGTTCCCTTGGCGTGGATGTGCTGTGATGGAGGGGATAATAAAAGGATTGAGCTGTAATCGCTGATGTTGTTGTTGCTCTACTTTTGGACTAACCAACCAGAATAGTACTTATCACGGACTACACCCGTAGAGCTACGTATAGGCTCGCAGGGCTTCAGGGCTAATTCACCAGGGCGTTGAAGCATTGTGCTTGTCGTTGGTGGGTGTTGCTACAAGATGACACCTCACACGACGCATTCAGACCACGGATTGTCCATTTCCACTTTGGCTACAACTCCTACTGAGGACGTCAGCAATGACGTCACAGATGACTCACATATCCCTCAAGTCGTGGTCCACACCATGAAAGCTTTCCTTTGACACCTCACACGACGCATTCGGACCAAGAATGGTCCCTCGATCGCTCAAACACATCCCCACGCACCTCCAGAATGACCACTTTACTTACTACACCACAACTGCGCATGTTCAGATTGGCGCGACTTTCAATAAAAAACATGCCAGTCTGACTCTACCCCACGAAAGCTTCACTAGGACACCCCAACCGGGCCATTTGGACAAAACATGGTCCCTCTCTACCCCAAGCACCTTACTTCACACCCCCAAAATTCCCACTTTGGCTACTACTCCTCCTACTCATGAGATCAAGAATGACGTCACGGATGACAAGGACACCCCTCAATTCATGGTCTACACCACGAAAGCTTCACTTTGACACCTCACTCGAGGCATTCGGACCAAGAATGGTCCCTCATCACTCAACAGACCCCCACGCACCTCCCAAAATGACCACTTTACTTACTACACCCCAACTGCGGATGCGCAGATTGGCGCAACTTCCAATGAAAACAAGCCAGTCTGACCCACGAGAGCTTCACACTGTTCCCCACGCGGTCCATTTGACCAGGGATGGCCCCTCAATCACTCAACAAACCTCCACGAATCCCCAAAATGCCTGCTTTCTAAACTACGACCATACTGCGCATGCGCAAAATGATGAAAACGGACGATACATTAGTCTAGTCGGATCCCACTCACTCACTCACTCACTCACTGGCTCAGCGTCGTTAGTGCGTCCATGCGTTAAGACGGGCGTTGGGGACGCCTCAAGGGTGTTGTACACGCCTCACTCCCTAACTCACTCACTCACTCACACTCACAGGGAACTGGTTGGGGAAAAAAAGGCCGTCATCTACTCTAAACGCACTCCATTGCACCTCCGAAACGCCCGCTTTCGCTAGTACTCGTACTGATGACGTCACACATGACATGGAAAACCCTCAATTCGTGGTCTACACCCGAGCGCTACAACATGACACCCCACACGACACATTCGGATCAAGGATGGTCCATCTTTACCCCAAACACACCCCCACGCACCCCCAAAATACCCGCTTTCGCTACTACTCATACTGATGACGTCACCGATGACGTCACAGATGACATGGATATACCTCAAATCGGGTCTACACCCCGAGGGCTACAAGATGACACCCCACAGAACGCATTCGGACCAAGGATGGTCCATCTCTACATATTAGGGCAGGAAAATGTGTGATTCAATGGACATTGGCCGCCATTTTGGATTTTGGCGGCCATATTGGAGGAGGTAAAAACATTTTGGGAAAGGTATTGCGCCACTATTTCTAAAAACTCTAAAAACTTTGGCAACACAATATATCAGCAGCATATAGGTATTCCAATGGATACTAATTGTGCATCCCTGTTGGATGACCTGTATCTATTCTCTTATGAATATGACTATATGCAGGCGCTTTCGATCCATTCAAAGCCCGTTCCTTCTCATTCACCAAACGCTATATAGACGATCTTCTCGCTGTGGATAACCGCTATAAAATGACGCAATGAAGGATATATATGCACCTTCACTGGATTTGAAGGAAACTACAGATAGCCCTACAGGCACATCATATTTAGATCAATATCTCTATAAACATAAAGCGTGCATTCTCTCTCGTCGACTTTATAACAAACGTGATGATTACAATTTCGACATCGTAAACTATCCCTTTCTGGACAGTAATATTCCAGTGGGACCTGCATATGGCGTATACATAACTCGCCTAGTACCACTTGCTAGATCCTGTGTTAAATGTGACGATTTTAATCAACGTCACAAAACAGTGTTGCAGAAACTTATAAAAGAGGGCTATTCCACCAAGCGCCTCAAAGTTTCTCAAATTTGGCGATACATATCGCATGCTGATAGCAAAATACGAGCGTAGCGTGCAAGATCTCTGGCGTTACGTTTCGCAACTTGTGTCTAATTCCGCTGAACTCGGGGCTAGGGGCCGTATGAAGCCATTACTTCAAGATCCGCATAGTGCTCATATGAACAGTCACAATCAAAGCGTGACTGAGATACATCACTCTCTAGATGCCGGCTTTACAACGATTATTATGGATTAAGAATACTGATCAGCGATACGGATTTTATATTTTTGGAACATCATGATGTCTTTTCAGCATCATTGAAAACTGTTGACCGCTTCTCTCTTGTAGGAAACTAGCCTATGTTTATGTATACTTGTCTTTTTGAATTTGGTGCTAATACTGCTATATGGAATATGGAATAGGTCTTTGGATTATGGACGCGGATATTCTTTAATGGACGACGGCTGAATTATGAATGACGGACTAGACGCTTGTAATTCCGTGATATTATATCTGAGTTTACTAAGATTGGCGGTAGGCCTGCTCTGGGACATTTATATACGAAGCTGCGCATCTGAAAACCCCTCGGCTCTGGGCTCCTGCCATTCGCAATATATTCAATTTGAACTGAAATGTCAAGAACACCAAGCAGTCAAGTGACAAATATACAGATTATCAACAATTTTACAATTAGAAATAGCCCCTAAGGTTTCCGTCCAATCAGAGAAACCGGTATCCGTTACCTAAGTCTCTTCATGCATCGATGATGTATACCAAATTTTACATCAAGCATTTGAACAGTATCAGAGATCGAGATCATTAATGATATTGAATAAATTAAAGATGGCGGCTCATCCTTCCCGCCACTCAGAGGAACTGATGTGGTTATTCATGGCAAGTCTCTTGATACATCGATACTGTATACCAAGTTTCGTATACAACACTGGAATGGTATCAGAGATACATAATTAAAGATTTTGCATGAATTAAAGATGGGAAGTGTTTCCCGTCTGTCAAATAAATTACGTTTAAACCAAGTTTCACACTGAACAGCGAAACGGTACCCGAGATACACAAGATTAATGGTTTCGCATAAATTAAAAATGGCCGCCAAAGTTTCCACATTCAGATTCAATAGAGATTCAATAGGGACCTGGGTCATGAGTATATGGATGTGCACTGCAAGTTTGGTGTGCCTAGGGTAAGTCGCTCTAAAGATATCTTGGTAAAGTAGAAGGTGTGACGGACAGACAGACAGACGGATGTACATGACGACGTCAATACCCTTTGGCCGAGGGGTAAAAAGGGAAAATCAATAAAGACAAAATCATAAAATCATGGTAGGGCGATCCCACTCTCTACCATGACCTGTACACAGTTCGACGAAATTCTTGTCGAACTAAGCTAAAATTGATACATACCACGGTTCATCAACCCGTAATAATAGCTGGTGGCGATCGGTTGCACTGGTAGAGACCTGTTTGGATAAAGTCCGTATGATGTCACTATCGATATCTTTCGGTTAGTTGACGCATGCGCGCCCGCTCAATTTCGAAAGTTAAAACTGAGTCGGGAGAAAAGACATCAGAAAGGAGTATCTGGAGATGCTCGCGGTTGTAAGCATACCGTTCTCCTTCCCAAGTATTTAAGGTATGTGGAGCGACATTTGGTTGATCGATTCGTCTCTCGTGCTAAATTGTACGCTACGTTTTCTAGTCAAACGCGTCCTCCTAAATGATATCCAGCTAGGTATCGCCTCCTTTAGCGGGGAGAGAACTACTAGGTTTAGCTCGGGAGTTGTGATGACAGATCAGCTTAAACAACTCATCTGATGTTAATGGATGAGCATCGTGGACGTCTGAAGGAGTAAACGCCTCAACATGTGGTATCCTGGTAAATGCAAGAATACCCAGAGAAACTAACATGTAATGCCCTACGTCGTAGGACTTAAATTTTCCACCAAAACAATAAACCTACATATATTTGTCGAGTGGCATGAACAGAGGGCGGGCCTCGGGGACTAACAGTCCACCAGCAGAATCCTACCATATGCAGGTAATAAATTGGAGCGATATGCAACAGGTGGGGCAAATTGACGTCTGGCGACTGAAAAACAACCATATGGCACTACTGGAATACATCCGTCGACACTTAACATTCAGACCTGAGTGTATGATGGATTCTCGGACGTAGTCTTATTATCTCAACTGCCCTTTTATTGCAGATATTCATGTGGAGACCATGAAGTATCCACACGGCCCCTAGCACCGGCTTAAGCGGAATTAGATACGCTCGCTTGGGAGCTGTGATGACAGATCAGCTCAGACAACTCGTTTGATGTTAATGGATGAGCATCATGGACGTCTGATGGAGTAAACGCCTCAAGATGTGGCTACCAGCAGAATCCTACCATATACAGGTAATAAATTGGCGCGATATGCAAGAGCTGGGGAAAATTGACGACGTCTGGCGACTGAAAAGCAAACTACAGGAAAGCATCCGTCGACACCTAACATTCAGACCCGGGATTCTCGGACATAGCCCTAGTGTCCCTAGCCGCACTTTTATTGCGGATGTTCATGTTCATGTTCATGTTCATGTTCATGTTCATGTGGATACACGGTCCCTAGCACCCACTTAAGCGGAATTAGATACGCTAGCTCGGGAGCTGTGACGACAGATCTGCTCAAACAGCTCGTCTGATGTTAATGGATGAGCATCGTGGACGTCTGATGGAGTAAACGCGTCAACATGGGGTATCCTGGTAAATGCAAGAATACCCAGAGAAACTAACACGTGATGCCCGTTGTCGTACGGCTTAAATCTTCTACCAAAACAATTAAACCTACATATATTTGTCGTGTGACATGTACAGAGGGCGGACGTCGGGAACTAACAATCCACCAGCAGAATCCTACCATATGCAGGTAATAAATTGTAGCGAGAAGCAAGAGGTGGGGAAAATTGACGACGTCTGGCGACTGAAAAGCAACCATATGTCACCACAGGAAAGCATCCGTCGACACCTAACATTCAGACCCGAAAATACGATGGATTCTCGGACGTAGCCTTAGCATCTCATCCGCGTTTTTATTGTAGCTGTTCATGTGGAGACTATGAAGTATCCACACGGTCCCTAGCACCAGCTTAACCCTATCTGGTCTGGGCTTTCAGGGACCAGTCCAGGCCTGGGGGACCGAAATGCCCCCCTCTAATTATTTTTCTTACCCTTTGAGCTACGGGGCTGAAACTTACCACACTATACCCTTGGGTCAAGCTCTACCATAAATGTATAAAAATTCAAGATGGCCGCTTTGATGAAGTCACGGTGGCGTCATCTTCAAAAACGACATTTTTGGTCAATTTTTCGGTCAGATTTTTCGATTTTTTTATTTATGCAATTTCTCCACATAAACTGCAGGATAAATTAGTAAATATTAATGTGATGTGAAATAAAAAAGTTTTTGTCCAATTGTCATATAGTATTATTTGGCCCATCCAACAAATTATTAAGTCTTCGGTATTTATTTGTGTTGAGGAAAACCAAACTAGAACCAATGACCCAGTTTCCCTGCAACATCCTTTCTCGGGTAGTCATCTAATAGTCTGACAATGGTATCCACCTTAATAGGGGTTTTTCCTAACTGATATAAACTTTCGTTGCTGCCGAAACGGACTTTGGGGGTGGGAGCCCTTGGTGAAACGAAAGGACTGAGTTGTCTCGGAGTTGCAAACATTGGCTGCATGCAATCCCCACATCTAGAGCACGCATGACTGAATTTGCACTTTTGCCGTGCACAGCCTTTGTCATTGAAATCCCACCCTGAATAATGTGTACCTGATTGACTCTTCACAGTTTCAGAAGCAGAGGGAGAATCAGCTCCCAGGGTATGATCCTCATGGTACTCATATGAACAGTCACAATCAAAGCGTGGCTGAGGTACATCATTTTTAGATGACGACTCAAAAACGAATATTATGGATTACGAATACTGATCAGCGATACGGATTTGATATTTTGGAACATCATGATGTCTTGCCGGCATCATTGAAAATTGTTGACCGCTTCTCTCTTGCAGGAAACAAGCCTATGTTTATGTATACTTTTGTCTTTTTGAATTTGGTGCTAATACTGTTATATGGAAATGGAATAGGTCTTTGGATTATGGACGCGGATATTCTCTAATGGACGACGGCTGGATTATGAATGACGGACTAGACGCTTGTAATTGTCTGGGCACCAAATACGTTAACCAAAGTTCAGAATTAATCACCGCCCAGGACCTTTCAGGAGCTTTCGCTCGGCGAATTCTGAACTGCTCATTATAAACCCTCCAGCAGAAACTACCAAATCTTTCTGCTGCAGTTCTGATAGTGTGCATATACTTGAAATACTTAGGGGCTGTGTGAGGGAATTTTTCCAATAGAACACTAGCATATATTAGAAATGCTGAGGTTCACTTTTCAACACTTTCGGCACGAGCCACTGATGGCTTTGCCTTAATTTCTAAGTGACCGGTTGAGGACAAAAATACAGCAGATGAACCCACAGCTCTCTCTCCCCTTTCAATATGAGAGTGACCAACTCCACATATTCCCCATTCCATTTTTTTTCTTTCAATACCTCTGGAATGTTTGCCCCCAGTGTATCGCATCCACTAACAACCTGGTTGCGCACAAAACTGTCTATTGAAGGAGACAAAATATTAGATCGTATACCAATATTACTACACTCACCAGTTGTGCCACCACCAGCAACTTTACCATGGGGCTTTGGACTGGCCGAGACTCCCTGTCCGTCAGTAGTACGATCCACTTCTTCCAGTTCCACCTCCTGGGCTGGCTCTACCGAAACCGCCGATGTTTTTGTCGTCGAATTCGCGGACATTTCCATTTCCACTGCAGCCTTCCTCTTTGTGGAGAGCTTTCTATTTCTGGGTGGATGAGCTCTAGGCATCTTCTATGTATCAACAACAACCACGATAATCTGAAAAAGACTATCAGAAATTATCACATCGTGTACCAGGAGAGAAAACCTAATTTTTTGCAACCATTCGACCCAACCAGTAAACGAACGTGCCGGAAACAAAATATATCTATAAATTATATATCAATAAATTTATGTACACATTTCTAAAAAAACAGCCAAATAATGCTAGATTTTCTCGATCACTTGCAAAGAGCTTTTGCTACAGGCAACCACGATGGAGAGAGAGGCCCGGATGTTAAACTTTGCTCCTGAGTTGCATGAAGATGTGATGTAAGGGGGATAACCTAGCACTCACTATGATGATCACGCTACAACCTATGGTCTAAGGGCATTTTCCCCACCACTCGGTTCTCGCCCCTGAATAAGGCTGTTTATCATTTATATGATAAACATTATTATCGCCAATACCACTATCATCGTTTACGTCAATGCGATTATATCATTGTTCTTGTCAGATGTCAAACGTGTTTTATGACAAACTCCGATTCATACTGCTTCATCCAGTTATTGGATATCACAGATCGATAAAGTATACCTAGTTTCCAATTTTGCCTCTGTTTGACATGCTGAGTGGTTCAGTGCATACCCGCTTGATCCAATAAACGAACAAAACACATTAGCAAATCTGAATCGATGATCGTATTTGTATAAATGCAGCTGAGGCAATAACATTATTAGAAGCATTAAAGACATCATTTCAGATCCCTTACTCAGACCAGAACGTACATTAATGTAAACTAGATCTACAATACCACGCAGATCTTACATACAATGTGTTCAAACGGAATCAGTCCCGCTTTGAACGGACTAAATATATATTTAGGCTATATTACTCTGTGATCATCGGTACACGCCTTGAATTCGGGTTTCTTGAAGGAACAATTATTGAACATTTTTAATTTATCCGATCTTTTTTCAAAATAGTCTTACAGCAGAAACAAGTAAAAGAGGGAGAACCGGGGACCGGTAGTAGCAAATTCTGTCACCGTCTCTTAAATTAAGTGCTGAGGCGTGAGGATAATGAAATCGGATGATGACAATTTTCAGAGTGCAAGAGCAGCATACGGGCAGCATAACAAAAATCGTATGGTATAGGATATCAATTATCGTACCATGGAATCCGTATTGCGAAATCATTATCATTCACAAAATGCCATATTATAAAACTGAATTTCAGAGCCCTTTCCATGAGAAAGGCATGTCCATGGGCGTCGTAAGCAGTCCATTGCAAGTTTCTCCAATACATACATCAATACAAATATGCCATTGCAGCATCAGTCATTCAGTCTCGCCGAAACAGAGGCACCCTTCCTGTCACAGAAGGATGAGGTCAAAGTGATTGAACGAATATAATTAACGTCGCTTTCAACACTATTTCAGTCATATCACGACGTTTGGTTCCTATTCCTCGTCACACTGGAAACCACACGGGAAGGGTCCTATTCCATTTAAAACCCGGGAACCCACGGGAGGGGTCCTACTCCTTTTCACAGCCAGGAACCCCACGGGTGCCCCAGTTAGTCGCCTCTTACGACAAGCTCTCTGTAACGATGTATGCAAGAATAAGGGGTTAAGAAATGGTCAGAGCGTCATTCATACATCAATATCTGATCTAATCTTCTGAGAGAAATATAGAAGTAACCAACCATATTATACAACGGGTTTCCGAGTCTATAAAATTGCAAAATGTACATTTCTCGTACTAAGCTCGAATACCAAGTTTAATATATCATCAATTAACCGAATGAAAGTTCTTGAAGACGAGCAACAATGAACGTGAGGTCTTATAAGTACTCGATTGAAACTGACCCCCCCTTCCCCCCTACCGAAGCAGACGGCATTTCATAATAAGATTCCAACTCTTAGCTCCTCAGATTTAATGATTGGTATCCATTTTCAGGATTTCCTGTTTCCATATTTGAACATTTGTACAAATTGCATTCTGGGTGCAGAAATGAATGAAGTTCTCGGTTACCGATAGCTCTTGGTGATGAAGCCGTCAGAGTAGCTGTGTGGATTACGGTCATTATATTAAAGCACATGCAACTAATGATTCACCGAATGTACAAGAGGGGTTAACTGGAAAAGTCCGATCGGAACCTATCCGGTAGGCCGGATGAACTTTGACAAGAGACGTTGAGTATCTGACATTCATTTTCCGACCTTCATCCCAGAAGTTGTGCGTTTATAATCGAAGGAAGTTCACACAAATAAAATTATTCAAACATATCAGATATTCCCATGGTCAAATCTGTATTACTGACATGTCTTCTTATTTTCATATTATTTTCTTGGGTACCATATTATCTCAGTCACGCTTTGATTGTCTCTGCTCATATGACCATCATGAGGATGACATACGATCCCCAGCACCGAGTTAAAGGTCAACCCAAACGCTCTGAGGTCAAAAATATAAAAAAATAGTCCTTTCGATTCTGAAAATAATGATATTTTTTTCATAATTTTGTGCAGTCTGGTTGGCGAGATATTGCCGTTTGAAAGGTGAAAATCGCTCTCCTGTCAATTCCAGCTGTGACGTCACGGAGGGAAGCCGTCTTGTATTCTCTATGTTAAAGCCGTATACCACAGTCGTAAGTAGCTGCTGATTTCTGGAGATTTTCGGAGTATCGGGGCATCATTTGTTAAATATGCCGCGACGTTGTGTAGTGGGAGGTTGCAGTTTTACTACAGATGACGGTGTTAGTATTCATTTGTGGCCTAAAGACGAGAAAATCGCTGCAAATTGGACGAAATTTGTACGCAACACGAGAGTGTGGAAAGAGGGCCCGAGCCAGTACTCGTATAATTTTCTCGGCACATTTTGACAGAAATTAGACATCATTCGAGGACATCTACAGCGTAGCAGTTGAATTCGGGTACAAACCAAAACTAAAGAGAACAGCTATTCCAACTATCAAACATAAGAACAATCAGAATGTGACGGCGAAGAAATCGGACAAGGAGAATCTATCACGGACATCGGCTGAACGAACCTATAGCCTGCAAGTGAAGCCTCGGGCAGGGAGACGGCTGTACATGCCCTGCTCGCTCTCGCGTGGCATTTGTTGCTTGAGCACCTGCAGGTTAGACTGGATGAGTCTCTATTTCATATATACTATTTAATAATAATAAAATGATCTTTCATAAATATATATACGTTTGATAAGTAAATAAATAAAAAACACCAATTGGAGTGAATGGCTGTAGATACAGAAGTGATAATAATACTTTCATAATCCCTTGACATTTGAGATTGTGGGAATATCATTCGATTTCAATTTAATTGAGGTAATTTGTCGAAAATTGAGCAAATGTGAATGCCGATCCACTCACCACGGCTTACTTTTCGCCATGAATGTCCAAAGTTTTTTTATCAAACTATATAATTCTGAAATTGGTATTTCATGGGGATTATGGGAAAACAAACAAAATTCAAATCGGACGTATATCAGTAGAGTTATCAACAGCTTACTGTCCATACTGCCGAATCCCGGAGTTTATCCCTTCGAAAAGGCTGCCTCGGTCAGTAACAACAATAACAACACAGATGTGCTCGTTCTTTACATCACAGAATCGTTCTACATTCAATACAGTTTGAAATATATGGACATTTGGTCTTATAGATGACGATAATAAGGTTTCCAGTCAAGTTGCATACCAATCTGTATTCAACAAACGACCTCTCCGACTCCTGTCGTCGTCGAGTTCCACGTTGTCAGAGTGGTTGTCACTATCAGAATCGGAGCCGTACGGCTCAAACTGATAGGGCTGAATTCCGCCGTTGGTCTGCAAACAACTGTTAATTTGCCCGTCATCATCCTCCTCTGTCTATTTCATCTTCTTGGCGAAAAATATTTCCATCTAAGCAGCTGATATCGCTCGAATCGACATCTGAACCGGAGCTCTGACTGCACTCGCTTTCCATGTTATCCGCTGTTTTTTCTCGGGCAACTTCCCTGCGTGACGTCATCAACCCAGCTGTGAAAGTGTGAAAAAGCCCACTTTGCTCCCATATTACGTGTGTTTCTGATCAGATTAGAATTTTTTCAATATTTTTTTCATACAAAGTGAAGTATGAACTATGATTTTTAAGGATTTTTAGACCAAAAAAAATTCCGTTTGGGTTGACCTTTAAGCTAAATAAAACGAAACTAAGTCACGAAACGAAGCACTAAAGAGCATTTGTATTACGTTGCTATCAGTGTGTGATAATTATCTCCGGATTTGAGAATAGGTGGCGACTTATGGTTTAATATCCTTTCCAATCAGTTTCTGCAATAATGTTTCCTGACGTTGATTGTAATCCTCACATTGTACACATGATCTAACAAATGCTGCTGGGCTATATATGTATACGTCTTGTACAGACCGAAAATATTACTGTCCAGAAAGAGATAATTAACAAAGTTAAAATTGTAATCATCTCTCTCGTCGCAGGCTCCAGGAGAGAGAAAGCCCTTGTCATATTCATAGAGGTATAGCTCTAAATATCGTGTCCCACTTCAACTATGTGGTTTTCTTCACAAAAAGTGCAGGATAAATTCGGAAATAATAATCTGATGTGAAATAACAGATATCCACAGAAAATCAAACATTTTGAAGAAACCGAAAAAAATGTCATTTTTCGGGTACCTATTCGACTCACAAAACGTATGTTTCGACTCCTGTCTAATTAATAAAATGTATCGGGACAACTGTGGTAATGATGGTCCCGGTTGATCGAAAAATAAGGCCCATTTTCTTTTCAGCCCCGCTACAGGACTAAAACAAGAACCGAGCTCAAAAAGACATATTCAATTCGTATATTACCAGACCTGCTATCTTACATCACGTCTGGTATTACTACGAGAAATACTCATTCAAAACTCATTGATGAATGTTATCCTGCAGAACCTAACAATTAACATTATGCCAGCACTATATGATCCTATGCCAGATACTGTGTTGAGTTCTCTATACTGGATTCTCTGATATACTGATATTTGATTGTCGTGTAACCAGCTGTGATCACGACACACAGACCAGTACGGTCACCGATACCTTTTCCGATAGTGTCATTTGCTCGTTCGTTTGTTCAGGCGGGTATGATTGGAGCGACCCAATAGATCGTACGAAACCAATATTTGGATTGAGAAATATATCATATTTGAAAATATTCAAAAAAACAAGGTGATAGACTAACACATTAAGCAGTGTGGCAATGACGAGGATTCGAAACGTATTTCCACATTGCGAATTTGAATACAGAGGAAGTGTTTGACATTTCTTGACGTCTGCCATGAGTTGGAGCTTGCCGAAGTATTGTCTTATTTCCTTAACTGGCTTAGTGGTATGTAACTTGTTTCTATGGTATTCCATGTTGAACGTTTGTTGGAACGGAAACCACCAAAAGAATGTCAATACTCTCTTACTAAAACCGGATTTACCCGTAATAACAGCCGTCAGGGCAGTTAATTGCACCAAACTGATCTCGGATGATGTTCCAGAGACAAACAAGGCAAGAAATATTATGACATCGAGGCAACGTAAGATTCCAGTCCGAGATCCGACGTACTACATAAACAAGACCGCAAACTGCCGAGAGTTCATACGAAATCGAGGATATATATACCATTATTTAACAGATGAAGAGAGACTGTTTCCCATCAGTTTTAGCATTCTGGTTTATCGAGATATTGAACGAGTAGAAAGACTTCTTAGGGCTATTTATAGACTTCAAAATATCATGTGTATCCATGTGGATCTGAAAGCCAGTAAAGATTTTCGAGACGCCGTCTCAGCTATTGCATCTTGCTTTACCAACGTGTTTCTCTCCTCACGTTCCGTATCAGTGAGATGGGGAGAATTCGGGGTGGTAGAGGCGGAGATCATCTGTATGCGAGATCTGCTCAAATATAAATGGAAATATTTCATCAATCTAACAGGACAAGAGTTCCCTTTGAAGACCAACCTCCAACTGGTTAAAATACTACGGGAATACAGAGGGGCAAATGATATTCAGGGATCCGTGAGAAGGTAGGCAATGGATAGCTGACAAATCCTATTGATTTAAATATTTTGAATAATTTACATATATTTATAAAATTAATGTCCTGTCTCGAATCGGTCACAGAAGCACACACATACACGCAGCAACAATATTGTCAGTATATATTACGGGTAGTATTAGAAGACTGATACTTCGCTTCCAGAACGATCTTTACTATTTAAAGTTTGGACCAACCTCCAAAACCAAAACTATAGCTGGGGAACATTAAATAAAGCAATGGTGATTCCGGTGAAGCATTGTTTTGACTGACCGGTAAGTATTGGTCAGGCTGTGAGATAGATAGGGACTACTTTTGTATGTAGTGATTTGTGTGCGAACATTTTTCTTCCCATGTTAATGTTAATATGGTCAATCATTACCTCGAATTTCTGACCACACAATGATTCCTCGGTTGGTTAGTCTTAGCTAGCAATCAGATTAACGGCCATACTTCATGGTACCAGTCTTCATGCACACTATGTTCAGACAGTTCAAAGATGTATGACATGCTGATTTTGTTGCATAATCTTAAAAGTACTGAATGGCCAGAATATAAGTTCACAAAGATACATGTTTAACGATGGTTTAATTCACCGGGTGCCTCTTGTTGCAACAGAGCAGAAAGGTCCTGAATAGACAGTATTACTGTATTCAATGTACTCCTCGTTGGGATACTTTAGAGAATGTATCTAGTGTGAAAATGTTTTCGGTGATTGCCAGTCATCTCAACTGAAAATAAAGCATTTGATATGGTAAATTGAGCGGAAATGTTGCTTTGATACGGAGGATAAAACGTTATCCTCTCATAATACTGAGCGTATTACTTTTTACAGTAGCTGTCCTGGTGTATCAGGCGGCACTGAATAAATATAATACGCAGCTAATATACCTAAGTAACATAATCAAGTATGTGGACCAGGTGCACACAAACTAGTTATATTAAATGTATATACCCAAACTTTGACTGTATCTGAAGAAGCAGACATTTGCTTTTAATAGCGCTACAATATATGGAACAGTCTTCTGTAACATGCTGGAAAGCGTGCTTCTCTAGATGATGTTTGAAACGCAGATCCTTAAGCTGTTGATTGTGCCACATAAGAATATTAGAAGTTGATATTTCTCTACTAAAGTATTGATGAAAAGTGTTGTATATATGTTCAAGCATGTTGTAAAGGTCTAACCATGTCATACCCATGAGGGGTTCATGGGAAAGATAACAATAGCCAACCATGTTTCGTAATCCCCGTAAAATGAATACCGAGTACCGTGTATCTATCTCTATCAAAATTGATCTTTACAACTTTGTTCCCAGAGGATTGGATCATTCAGTGGAAAATATTTATTAAATATTCAATATATACCGTACTCAAATCGTTCAAGGCCATTTCCTTGGTTTTCTTCTATCAATTTTCCTTGTACAGAAGGAATGTTTACCGGACATTGTCGAGAGAACCAGCCCCTCATGGTATAATGCTGACCAAGGGATCGGCCCATATAGTAGCCTCTCGAGGATTTGTCCAGTTTGTTTGCACCGATAACAGAGTTGCCGACTTTCTCCATTGGCTGAATGGCACTTTTATCCCAGACGAAACGTTCTTCTCGTCATTGAACCACAACCCACAATTAGGTGTCCCGGGAGCATTCTACGGTAGGTGAAACCGCTAATATTTTCGGTATCTTCAGTCATGTTAGACTGATTCAGGTTCATTATCCAGTGAGTAATGAGACTGAGGTGAATGGATTTATTTGAAGTTTTACCATCCTTGACGTTCAAGAGGCCTACTCCGTTGTCTGGGCGGCAAGCGGATAGGCCGCAAACAGGCGGTCAAATATTGATCGATTTCGTTTGTCGGTTTCGAGATACCCTTGCCCAATGAGCCCTCTGCAGGATGTTGGTAACCGCAAAACCACCTCTGTCACGTCATGCTTTCAATTTCGAATTTGAACCTTGCGTGAATTCACGATCTTCCACATGACTTCAACATAAAGCCTCATTTCCACTATCAGTGAACTTTCAGATAGTGGAAATGATTGTCAGTCAACAATCCTGTCAATGCTAGACCATTTTGAGCGTCGCGAATAATCGGTGAGCAACTGTAGTGAAAGGGGATCTCGTGGGAATTTTGTGATTAAAGTAAGCCATCTACATAGATTTCTTTGGGGGACACCGAATAGCACGGTACCCCCGGAATTTAACCCTATCTGGACGGGTATGATTTGAAATGACACCGTCACTACATTTTCCACCGTATCTTCAACATTAAAACTGATTGACAGTTAAACATGATTTCCCATCATATCGGGCTCATTTTTGGCCTGTTTGCTTAAACTAGAAGCAAAATATATTGGTATTAAAGTCCAAAATGTCGGCGTGATTATCATTATCAGTGTGAGATTTCCATGTTGTTCGTCCGATTTTTTTACATTTTCTTGCCATGAAGCCTATTAATTCCCGCGTTCATGGCATAAATCTTGTTGTTACATCTGAAACGGAAAACAGATATTTCTACACAGAAATCTGACTTTGATACAGAGAAAATACTGTAAAACAACGTCCACTGACGTGTGAAATTTAGCAGGAATTCTTAATATATCAACTGTGGCATCTGGAATCAAAACTAATCCGATGCTTCAATATTTGATTATATCTGCTGTGTTTGAGATCCAATCTCGATTTTTTCTGAAGTCACGATCCATGAAGGTGGAAAGTGGGGGGAATCGTTTTTCTTCTTTAAACAAAATGAATGAACGAATTCGAATGAAACGAGATAGAATTGAGAATTGGTATTCTTCCTATCTACGATCGATTTTCAATTGAAAACAAACTATTAACAACAATTAAGCCTGAGTAACCCGTGGGCTTGGGGTTATTACTACTATTATTTGTATACGATACGGTGAATTCACGCAATTGTAAGGCAAAATGGGGTTTGTACTTCATTATACTGGAAGCGTACGCCAACAAATACGACCGATGTGCCATCTATCACTCCGCCTCTCAATTTCCTAGCGCCTTGGAGGAAAAAAAAACATTACCTCGCGATCGGCGACAAACCGACACGGACGTATTATGAAAAGAGAAACGATTAAACAACATATCGCGAGAGACTATTTTCTCCTAGCAAGACATCGTTTTATATTTGATCGTTTTCAGTCGTTTTTCAATTGAGAAATTAAAAGGCAAATCGAGAATGAAGGAAAAACGATTATATATCATTATCGATGTAACGTCATAATAGACATGATGATATTGGAAACGTTTGATTAATTTTGGTTGAAGGTGTCCTATTGTAAATATATTAAAATTCACAATTAAAACGATACGACAGAGTAAACCAACAGTCCAACTCCGGGCGATCGATGGTGTATTACGACACGTTTGACTGTGAGCGTTTACATGATATAGCCTTTCATGTTCTTTGTACGAAACGTGGTAATATTATGTAAATATTTACCAGGCCTATGGAATATTAATGTACTTGGAGATTTTCTACTCGAATATTACTTTTAGCCAAAGAATAAACGACTAACTTAGGTTTCGTGAAAGAACGGCCTTATAAAACGAATATGCATGATATATTCTGGGCATGTTCTTTGTATGAAACGCTCTAATATTGTACAAATATTTAATTAATTTACTTGGAGATTGTCTACACTGAATTAAGAAATAAAGACCGAGGAAGTGGATTCCGATTTCCCAGATAAACATCAGTTGGCACGAGTCTAGCAGTTTAGACCCGAGGCCGTCGGACCAACGTCTCCGGTCTTCATTTCTATTCGGACATGCACAATCGAATATTTATTAGGAAATTCTATTAAACCATCTAAAATATGTTCGTGTATGCCTTCCACATTGATCAAAACAATTTTTGAATGAGGCCTTAACTTCCAGCTTGTCAATTCGAACAGTGTTGCAAGCTGCGGGAAAATATAAATTACGAGCGCGCCAGCCGACAATTTCACAATACTGGAGTTGTTCACTTTTTTTCTTTATCGGGAATTCATCACCACTTTCTTTCTAGAGGTACGTTCGAATATTACTTTTAGCCAAGCAATAGACTTCCCGCGTAAGAGTTCCTAAAACAACATCCTTATAAACCAATTTTTTTGGCGAACAAGGCTAGGGAACTAAATAAGAAAAGTCGAGAGGAGAAGAAGGAGAATGTGCATTCCATACACTTTTAGAAAAATATTGTCGAAACGACCAAGAAAAATTTGATCGCCTGTAATCATATAAAGTATGTTATAGACGTGACCGACCGAGTATATTATTCCTACCACAGTTTTCCTGGTCGAACCGACAATACACTGATTAGTCGGAGTGTGACCAGATAATACTTGGTCGAACTGTATCATACTTTTTATGGTCGGAACGACCATATACTTCTTGGTCGCATTTTCGAACAAGAATTTCCGATCAACTTTTTCTTAGTAGAGTACCCTTCGACCACAGTTAACATGGTCGGAGGGACCATATATTTTTGACAATGTAGACCAAAAACAACTAACAGACCCACAACAACTGGTGGTCATCGGACAGCCATATATTTGATCACATCGTCCTGCGAAACATACGTTGTAAATACGATATAATAGTTTTTAAATCAACCCCAAGGTTCAAGTGTTGAATTCCTGGACAGGATAACTGACCCAGCCCCTGTCGTTACATAATACACGAACAACACAGAATGCCTTCGGGGAAACTGATCGAAACTTGATCACAATGTGCCAAATAAATTTCCCTTAAGATATGTGTAACGATTCAATAGAATCCCGGTAATGCAACGTCATTTCTCACCGAGTTATGTGAAATTGCTCTGTGTTGTCCGTAAATATCAATTCTATTAATATCAAATACAGTCTCCAGAACACTGGACTGGTATTTCTCGAAATACTCAAACGGAATTCGAGTTTTATCTGTTGTTCAATTCGAGCCTAGAAGTGTATCATCATGTTATTGATGTACATTGAATCGGTGTCCATTTATTTGACACAATACCTCATCATAACTGATGACCGCAAATGAAAGCTGAATGTCTTTCAGAGAAAGATTCAGCAGAGTAACAAATACCTTTGTCAACTATATGGCAACATAATCCTGCGAAAATATGTTGGAAATGCGAAAATATTTTTCAAAAGGCTCGAGTATTGAATTCTTGGACAGGATATTGCCCCTGCGGGGAAATACAACATTGTTGTTATAACTGATTTAGGATTTATTTACATATCAATTTTCACACGATCAACACCATTCCTTTTCTGTATGTATATGTCTGAATCTTTTGAGCACTTTCAGACCGTTAGGGAGTGCCTTTGATGTATTTTTCGGTCGATTTTTCGAAAAACAAATTTCTGACTTTTTCTCTTGAAAATTATGATAATCATTATCTTGGGCGAAATAAATTAATTTCATGAACTTTAGGTCCAGAACATCGAAAACGCAATTTTTTTAGGACCCCTATAGTGGCCATGTTGAATTTACCCATGATCCTATCAATCCAGGATTCAAATAGGCTCGATACGACCCCAGATAGGACAATCTATACAGACTCAAATTTCAAATGTTTCCTATTGCGGATTAACCACCATATTTAGAACATATTTTTACACCCCTCCCTTCCCCCCCTTTCCTCCAACAAACACATACAATCTTTCACGCCATATAGAGTTAATATAATTTAGAACACCCTTTCTCGTATTCAGGTATGTATCATGTCTACATATCCCAACAGGGTGAGTGAGTGAGTAAGTGAGTAGGGTTTAACGTCGTTTTCAACATTTTTCCATTCATATCACAATGGTGCCTACATGTGCCAGAACACGAGAATGCCCACAGTGCCTATTTTCCTGGACACTGATCAGCCTAGCCAGTACAGCTCCCGGTCACCCATCCAGTTATTGATCGAGCTCAATGCTGCTTAACTTCGGTGATCTGACGAGAACCGGTGTGCCCAACGTGATGCGCCGTATCCCAATAGAATGATTATTGATGATTAATACGGTTCAAGGCAGAGACGTGTCCAAATTAGACGGAAGACATGAAAATCCCACCGTTTGGACAAACTATATACCACCATTTTGAATGTAACCCAGATGATCAGCTTCCATATTCGAACAAATAACTGTGAAACAAAATAAACCCAGGAGACAATATGGATATAGAATAATTTAGCTCGCAATAATGTCTATTTTCACAGATATGGCGTAGAAAATGAGGGAAAGGGTCATTTTGCCCCACATTCGGGTCTGATAGGGTTAAATATAGTAATTTCAGACAGAATGCCGCCAATTACTTTCTTGTTATTTGCGATCTCGCAGACATCTGTACAGATGTCTTGCTTTAATCACAAAATTCCTACGATGGATCACATTTTGGTGCCAAACTAGCCAATGGATCACAAAGAACAGTTTGCTTTGAATCGGTAAAGCAATGCTCTGTATAGCGAACGATCTTGATGACAGCCAGTTTAAAATACGAAATCTGGTGATAATTGGGCAACATTTATATCTATTCGGGGGACATGTTTCCACACATATTGTTTATTGTCGTTTTGTGGTTTTCAGGAAGCTTAGAGGATCTAGAAAGGAAGACTTCCCTGGCGAGGTATAAACTATGGTATCCGGCAGAGTGTACCGGTCGATGGCAGAGGGCGATATGCATCTTTGATGTGGGTGACCTACCCCGTATGGTGAAAGCTCCACAATTATTTGCCAATAAATTCGAGAAGGATTTCGGTTATTTAGCGTACGATTGTGTGGAGGAATGGCACAGGAACAGAACAAGGGACGAGTATAATGGACTTTATACTTTCAACTCTGAGCCGTATGGTCGACTTGCACACGTCGTCCAAAGATCAGATAGGGAAGAGCCTGTGTAGTCATTCACTAGAATCTTTCCCATTATAATGTGCTCTGTTTTTTTTGCAGTACGGGTGCAGTACACGTTGATTGCCACGAGCCAAGCATTTTGAATATCAAAGAAAAAACAGTACACTAGGCAACGGTTTGGTATCAGCTTAAATAGTCTGCGGGCTAGTGTATGAACAGTGTATGCGGGCTAGTGTATGAACAGTGTATGCGGGCTAGTGTATGAAAAGTGTATGCGGGCTAGTGTATGAACAGTGTATGCGGGCTAGTGTATGAACAGTGTATGCGGGCTAGTGTATGAACAGTGTATGCGGGCTAGTGTATGAACAGTGTATGCGGGCTAGTGTATGAACAGTGTATGCGGGCTAGTGTATGAACAGTGTATGCGGGCTAGTGTATGAAAAGTGTATGCGGGCTAGTGTATGAACAGTGTATGCGGGCTAGTGTATGAAAAGTTTCAGCGATAATTCGATCCAATGAGTTGCGGCTGAATTACTAAGAGCAAAACTTTCCTACGGAAAATATTTTTCGATTGATGTGGTGTACACGACTTTGTTTTATTCTCAGAATATTACAAGCTATTGCGTCTCATGATTCTTGATGAACAGGATCGTGAAATAGTGTATTGACAGGGTCGTAAAGTAGTGTATTAATAGTGTCGTGAAATAGTGTATTGACAGGGTCGTAAAGTTCTGTATTAATAGTGTCGTGAAGTAGTGTATTGGCAGGGTCGTGAAGTAGTGCATTAACACGGTCGTGAAGTAATGCATTATCACGGTCGCGAAGTAGTGTATTAACAGTCGTAAAGTAGTGTATTCGGGCAAAATCCTTGAGTTTGAGGAGAGCACCTATTTCTCTCTGTAAACATATAAAAATTTATTATAACCAGTTAGAATATTTCGTCCACAGGATCGTTCCTCTGGTATAACTCATTCTGATAAATTCTTGACAATTGAATTAATTCAGTCTAAAACGTTGGTTGTTATTTCATCTACCTCTAGGGCGATTGGCAATTGGACTAAATTCAGTCTAAAATGTTGGTTGTTATTTCATCAACCTCCAGGGCAGTCATCTTCCATTTCAGGATGACTACCATGCAGCTGGTACTCAATTTTCATCTCATTAGGTAAGCGAGTTAACAAAGGTCACATTCCCATCGGTGAGTGCCACCATAATAAAGTTCCTTCAATAGATGCAATCCTGGATTCCGAGACTCGCCAAAGGAAACCTAGTTTTCTCTATATCTCATTACCTTGACGAGTTACCAACTTCATGCTAATGACTGAATTGCAAGATCGAGATCAATGCAGCAGAGAGTACTACCGCAGACCTTATAACAGTGACCATCCTGGATGTCCAGATGAATATACCGTCTGAATCCTATAGTACCCCATTTCACTAAACTTGCTTCATATTGTCCGGATGAAGGCATCAGCCGATGCCTCCAAGGGATTGTCCTCCTGTCGGACCAGCATGGAATTTAAGGCAGTGGTCATCTGATACTTATTTTGTCAATATTTCATTAGCTAAACAGGCCCAATGGCTATCTCACGTTTTAGGGGTAGAGTATCTAATTACTCCCTCACAGACAGTATCTAATTATATCATGTATAGTGTGGATAGGTAAGTGTCAAACTGAATACCGGAATTGGTAAACAAGGCTGAAAATTAACCCAAGTCCAAGATCCACACTTTCAGTTGAAGGGTTGACTGATGGAAACTCAAGTTTACCTGATGTCGTTTCCCGTCCAACTTAATTTGACAAATTAACCATATCTGGCCTGGGCGATTTGGGGTGTACCGCAGTCTGGGGGGGAGAGTGCACTCGCCCCTATATATTTTCGCTATCGCTTAGGCTAGAGGGCTGAAACTTACCACACTATATGTTTGGGTCAAGCTCTACAAGGAAATATAAAAAATCCAAGATGGCTGCCATGATGACGTCACTGTGACGTCATTTTCCAAAAAAGCATTTTGTGACGATTTTTCGGTCAAAATCTTCGAATTTTTTATTTTTGTATTTTCTTCGGAAAAACTGCAGGATAAATTAGTAAATAATAATCTGATATGAAATAAAATAAGTTTTATCCACTTTTCCGTACAGACAAGCAAAACTTCTGAAGAAATATGACGAAAACATCACTTTTTCTGGTACCCCACATGGCCGCCATTTTGAATTTACCCATGATCCACTACTCGTGGGGTTATGCAAATAGGCTCAACATGACGCCAATATGATAAGCTATAACGTCACGAAGTTTCAGCTCTCCATTTTTTGGCGTTCCGGAGATATCGCAGAGTTTGGTAGGGGAGGGGCATTTTGCCCCCCCCCCCCATCCCCCAGACCTGGTAGGGTTAATGGGAGAAGGGAGGGAGGGGGAACAAATCGGGGGGTGTTTTGTGGTGATGCTAAGACATATGGTTCAGTAAAATGCATAGAATTGCGTTGAATCAACATTTTTGCGTAATTTTTGAAGAAATATGGCGAAAACATCACTTTTCTGGTACCCCCACATGGGCGCCATTTTGAATTTTCCCATGATCATCTGCTCGAGGGGTCATGCATATAGGCTCAAAATGACTCCAATATGATAATCGAAAAAGTCACGGAGTTTCACCTCTCAATTTTGTGTCGTTCCGAAGAAAGTGCCCCCCAGGCCAGGTAGGGTTAACAGTATATTTTTTCTTTAATACGGATTGTCCTTATACATGTGTCGCAATCTGGCAGGGCAAAACTGACATTATCCATGGTTGTCCTTAGAAATCCATATATTTTGGATTTGGAAGGCAATCTTTAAGGAAATGAGCATGGGTTTCACGCTTATATACAACCTCTGCCAAGAGTTATATATATGTGGACAATATATGTAAGGTTGTCATTTTGGTGGGAAATTAAACCGTACGATGTCGGGCATCACAAGTTATATTTTTCTGTGCATTTACCAGGTTTACCCCATGTTGAGGCGTTTACTCCATCAGATGTCCCCGATGTTCAACCATTAACATCAGATGAGTTGTTTGAGCTGATCTGTCATATTTGAGGGTTGTGACATGTTTCAATCGCGTTACCGTTTCACTATAATGACCCGAATAGCTGTTTGAAACATCAAAGCCGAAACACGTACAACTGAGTCGCAAAAGCGACATGTCTCAAGCAAGACAGTATAAAAGACGGATAATGTTGTCTAGTGCATGGAAGCACTGGCTTCCAAAAATTTATTTCTGGTCTTTAGCGATCGTGAATATATCTGCCGGTATTGGGAATACACAGACCGACCAATTTAACTGAATTACTTGCGCCGTAATATAACTCTTCCAGGCCTAGGGTATTTGACTGTGTGAGGCCTGCCAAGGCCTGGGAAGAGACGCCTCCTCCCCACTTAATATTTTTTTCACTCCTTGATTCTAAAAGCCCCCAAAATATATCTTTGGCTCCGCTCTGCTAGAAAGTGCAAAAATCCAAAAAATTCAATCCTTGAACACTTCACAGTTACGTCATATTCTAAATATGACTGTTTGGTCGATTTGTCGGTCAGATTTTCCATTTTGTTTATTTGTGCCAGGTTCTCCGAAGTAAACTACACAGTACATTAGGGGAGAACAAAATAGCTCATGCACTCTTTTATGCACAAAAAAAAATCTCGAAGAAAAAGGTAAAATACCACTTTTCTGATACCCCACATGATCACCACTTTAAATTTGCCAATGATTCATACCAAAAAAAAAAATACACAGCAGTGTCGCTATAAAAAAAGAGTAAAATTGATGGGGCATCATTGAAGGCTCGCGTTGGAAGAAACAACAACTCTGCTCTTTGTGCGACCAGAGCTACATCCAGTGTTTTAAATGTGTGTAGCGCATCAGGATATTTTCTGGACAATACGATTGCTCTATATACGACTACAGCCTTGCGCGGGATTCGGCCATTGTATGATACAAATGACACCAAACCATGCAGGCATCTTCACATTTCAAGTTAAGTCATTTACCTTGACCTATTCAATAGAGTAAATTGGTAAAAACCAGAAAACGCACGTGATGTCATATAGCCAATCAAGATAGAAGCTTGCCAACACAATGCAGCAATGATTTTCTTTGATGTCAGCCTGTGAGATTTTCAAATATGGCAAGTGGTGGTTGTATTGATGTTAATTTCTCAAAATTGAATTTTAAAGAGGTCATACATTGCACTCCTATTATGGATCACGGAATATTTATAGAGCTATGAAATCATCAAACTCATATTCTGATCAGATATTGTGTTTATATGTTCAGCCAATGCAACACGTGTGGTGTTCGACTTGGATATGCGAAGATGAAACCAGGAGGAGAGAGGGAATATTATTTTTTATCTTTATGAAAATATTGAATATTGTTGGTGTGTAAAACAATTTTCCTCCTTCCTCCCTGACTGTGACCACAACGCGAGACGAGTCCAGGACTCCGTTATCTTAATAATCATCTGCGATCCGTATTCCATTCCCCGAAACGGAATGGAATTTCAACAAGTCTCACTCGGAGATATTTACCGCGAGCAGATGAATGAATGATAGAATCGTTTTCAAGTTACAGACATTCATGTATCTAAGTCAGCAAGTATGGTCAATATCTGTATGCAATATAGTTCCCCTGTTGAGAGCTGCTTCCTGTGTGCTGGATTAGGCTGTGTCATGTCAACAGACCGATGTGGCAACTTGAGTAAATTATTATTTTGGTTAATATCTGAATGTAAATGTACCATTTGGTGTAAATCTAGTTCACCAAAACATGAGCACATTATTGTCATGAACAATTTGCACGCCATGATAAATGGGTTCACATCAGGAATTATGATGTACCGAACATATATCTGTCTGGAATGATCACATTCATTGTTAACCTGAGTAGCAAGCTTGTAGCTTCCTACATGAAGTATCTACCCAAGCTTGTCTCTTGTATATGTTCCTGTCTGTAGCCTATCGTTATTGTTGGTTTACACCCGAGTTGGACTTCCAATAAAAACTGATGCAAACTGAATTTAATAAACGATTCGTGTATTTCTGTTTCTTTCACAGGCTATCTGGCGATCTGATGAAACATGTAATGGGAGATAGGCTATTTTGAATCACTTCCAAGTTTGAGACATGTTCGGACACGTTTCGGTTGAGACATGTTTCAAAAGTTGGGACAAAGTCATGTTTGGGCTTAGACGTTTCATTTTGAAACATTTAGTCGGCCGTAACATGTTTCAGATTGAGAGGTGTACATACAACACATGTTTCACTGTGCAGGATGTCACATGTTTCAAAAGGACACATGTTTAACGACGACATGTCCATAATGGGACATCATTAACACATATGAGGATGACACGTGTTTCAAATTGAAACATGAAGCCGTTTCCAAATGAAATATGTACGTACTCACATGTCCCAAAAGTTGGGACAAAATCATGTTTCATTTTGAGACGTTAAACATGTCGCCAATTTTTACAGTGTGGGCGGCAAGCGGATAGGCCGCAAGCAGGCGGTCAAATATTGATCGATTTCGTTTGTCGATTTCGAGATACCCTTGCCCAATGAGCCCTCTGCAGGGTGTTGGTAACCGCAAAACCACCTCTGTCGCGTCATGCTTTCAATTTCGAATTTGAACCTTGCGTGAATTCACGATCTTCCACATGACTTCAACATAAAGCCTCATTTCCACTATCAGTGAACTTTCAGATAGTGGAAATGATTGTCAGTCAACAATCCTGTCAATGCTAGACCATCTTGAGCGTCGCGAATAATCGGTGAGCAACTGTAGTGAAAGGGGATCTCGTGGGAATTTTGTGATTAAAGTAAGCCACCTATATAGATTTCTTTGGGGGACACCGAATAGCACGGTACCCCCGGAATTTAACCCTATCTGGACGGGTATGATTTGAAATGACACCGTCACTACATTTTCCACCGTATCTTCAACATTAAAACTGATTGACAGTTAAACATGATTTCCCATCATATCGGGCTCATTTTTGGCCTGTTTGCTTAAACTAGAAGCAAAATATATTGGTATTAAAGTCCAAAATGTCGGCGTGATTATCATTATCAGTGTGAGATTTCCATGTTGTTCGTCCGATTTTTTTACATTTTCTTGCCATGAAGCCTATTAATTCCCGCGTTCATGGCATAAATCTTGCTGTTACATCTGAAACGGAAAACAGATATTTCTACACAGAAATCTGACTTTGATACAGAGAAAATACTGTAAAACAACGTCCACTGACGTGTGAAATTTAGCAGGAATTCTTAATATATCAACTGTGGCATCTGGAATCAAAACTAATCCGATGCTTCAATATTTGATTATATCTGCTGTGTTTGAGATCCAATCTCGATTTTTTCTGAAGTCACGATCCATGAAGGTGGAAAGTGGGGGGAATCGTTTTTCTTCTTTAAACAAAATGAATGAACGAATTCGAATGAAACGAGATAGAATTGAGAATTGGTATTCTTCCTATCTACAATCGATTTTCAATTGAAAACAAACTATTAACAACAATTAAGCTTGAGTAACCCGTGGGCTTGGGGTTATTACTACTATTATTTGTATACCATACGGTGAATTCACGCAATTGTAAGGCAAAATGGGGTTTGTACTTCATTATACTGGAAGCGTACGCCAACAAATACGACCGATGTGCCATCTATCACTCCGCCTCTCAATTTCCTAGCGCCTTGGAGGAAAAAAAAACATTACCTCGCGATCGGCGACAAACCGACACGGACGTATTATGAAAAGAGAAACGATTAAACAACATATCGCGAGAGACTATTTTCTCCTAACAAGACATCGTTTTATATTTGATCGTTTTCAGTCGTTTTTCAATTGAGAAATTAAAAGGCAAATCGAGAATGAAGGAAAAACGATTATATATCATTATCGATGTAACGTCATAATAGACATGATGATATTGGAAACGTTTGATTAATTTTGGTTGAAGGTGTCCTATTGTAAATATATTAAAATTCACAATTAAAACGATACGACAGAGTAAACCAACAGTCCAACTCCGGGCGATCGATGGTGTATTACGACACGTTTGACTGTGAGCGTTTACATGATATAGCCTTTCATGTTCTTTGTACGAAACGTGGTAATATTATGTAAATATTTACCAGGCCTTATGGAATATTAATGTACTTGGAGACCGACCGAGTATATTATTCCTACCAAAGTTTTGCTGGTCGAACCGACAATACATTGATTAGTCGGAGTGTGACCAGATAATACTTGGTCGAACTGTATCATACTTTTTATGGTCGGAACGACCATATACTTCTTGGTCGCATTTTCGAACAAGAATTTCTGATCAACTTTTTCTTAGTAGAATACCCTTCGACCACAGTTAACATGGTCGGAGGGACCATATATTTTTGACAATGTAGACCAAAAACAACTAACAGACCCACAACAACGGGCGGTCATCGGACAGCTATATATTTGGTCACATCGTCCTGCGAAAAATACGTTGTAAATACGATATAATAGTTTTTAAATCACCCCCAAGGTTCAAGTGTTGAATTCCTGGACAGGATAACTGACCCAGCCCCTGTCGTTACATAATACACGAACAACACAGAATGCCTTCGGGGAAACTGATCGAAACTTGATCACAATGTGCCAAATAAATTTCCCTTAAGATATGTGTAACGATTCAATAGAATCCCAGTAATACAACGTCATTTCTCACCGCGTTATGTGAAATTGCTCTGTGTTGTCCGTAAATATCAATTCTATTAATATCAAATACAGTCTCCAGAACACTGGACTGGTATTTCTCGAAATACTCAAACGGAATTCGAGTTTTATCTGTTGTTCAATTCGAGCCTATAGAAATGTATCAGCATGTTATTAGCTCGATGTACATTGAATCGGTGCCCATTTATTTGACACAATACCTCATCATAACTGATGACCGCAAATGAAAGCTGAATGTCTTTCAGAGAAAGATTCAGCAGAGTAACAAATACTTTTGTCAACTATATGGCAACAGAATCCTGCGAAAATATGTTGGAAATGCGAAAATATTTTTCAAAAGGCTCGAGTATTGAATTCTTGGACAGGATATTGCCCCTGCGGGGAAATACAACATTGTTGTTATAACTGATTTAGGATTTATTTACATATCAATTTTCACACGATCAACACCATTCCTTTTCTGTATGTATATGTCTGAATCTTTTGAGCACTTTCAGACCGTTAGGGAGTGCCTTTATGTATTTTTCGGCCGATTTTTCGAAAAACAAATTTCTGACTTTTTCTCTTGAAAATTATGATAATCATTATCTTGGGCGGAATAAATTAATTTCATGAACTTTACGTCCAGAACATCGAAAACGCAATTTTTTTAGGACCCCTATAGTGGCCATGTTGAATTTACCCATGATCCTATCAATCCAGGATTCAAATAGGCTCGATACGACCCCAGATAGGATAATCTATACAGACTCAAATTTCAAATGTTTCCTATTGCGGATTAACCACCATATTTAGAACATATTTTTACACCCCCTCCCCTCCCCCTTTCCTCCAATAAACACACACAATCTTTCACGCCATATAGAGTTAATATAATTTAGAACACCCTTTCTCGTATTCAGGTATGTATCATGTCTACATATCCCAACAGGGTGAGTGAGTGAGTAAGTGAGTAGGGTTTAACGTCGTTTTCAACATTTTTCCATTCATATCACGATGGTGCCTACATGTGCCAGAACACGAGAATGCCCACAGTTCCTATTTTCCTGGACATTGATCAGCCTAGCCAGTACAGCACCCCGTCACCCATCCAGTTATTGACCGAGCTCAATGCTGCTTAACTTCGGTGATCTGACGAGAACCGGTGTGCCCAACGTGATGCGCCGTATCCCAATAGAATGATTATTGATGATTAATACGGTTCAAGGCAGAGACGTGTCCAAATCAGACGGAAGACATGAAAATCTCACCGTTTGGACAAACTATATACCACCATTTTGAATGTAACCCAGATGATCAGCTTCCATATTCGAACAAATAACTGTGAAACAAAATAAACCCAGGAGACAATATGGATATAGAATAATTTAGCTCGCAATAATGTCTATTTTCACAGATATGGCGTAGAAAATGAGGGCAAGGGTCATTTTGCCCCACATTCGGGTCTGATAGGGTTAAATATAGTAATTTCAGACAGAATGCCGCCAATTACTTTCTTGTTATTTGCGATCTCGCAGACATCTGTACAGATGTCTTGCTTTAATCACAAAATTCCTACGATGGATCACATTTGGTGCCAAACTAGCCAATGGATCACAAAGAACAGTTTACTTGTTGAATCGGTAAAGCAATGCTCTGTATAGCGAACGATCTTGATGACAGCCAGCTTAAAATACGAAATCTGGTGATAATTGGGCAACATTTATATCTATTCGGTGGACATGTTTCCACACATATTGTTTATTGTCGTTTTGTGGTTTTCAGGAAGCTTAGAGGATCTAGGAAGGAAGATTTCCCTGGCGAGGTATAAACTATGGTATCCGGCAGAGTGTACCGGTCGATGGCAGAGGGCGGTATGCATCTTTGATGTGGGTGACCTACCCCGTATGGTGAAAGCTCCACAATTATTTGCCAATAAATTCGAGAAGGATTTCGGTTATTTAGCGTACGATTGTGTGGAGGAATGGCACAGGAACAGAACAAGGGACGAGTATAATGGACTGTATACTTTCAACTCTGAACCGTATGGTCGACTTGCACACGTCGTCCAAAGATCAGATAGGGAAGAGCCTGTGTAGTCATTCACTAGAATCTTTCCCATTATATAATGTGCTCTGTTTTTTTTGCAGTACGGGTGCAGTACACGTTGATTGCCACGAGCCAAGCATTTTGAATATCAAAGAAAAAACAGTACACTAGGCAACGGTTTGGTATCAGCTTAAATAGTCTGCGGGCTAGTGTATGAAAACTTTCAGCGATAATTCGATCCAATGAGTTGCGGCTGAATTACTAAAAGCAAAACTTTCCTACGGAAGATATTTTTCGATTGATGTGGTGTACACGACTTTGTTTTATTCTCAGAATATTACAAGCTATTGCGTCTCATGATTCTTGATGAACAGGATCGTGAAATAGGTGTATTGACAACGTCGTAAGGTAGTGTATTAAATAGTGTCGTGAAGTAGTGTATTGACAGGGTCGTAAAGTAATGTATTAATAGTGTCGTGAAGTAGTGTATTGGCAGCGTCGTACAGTAGTGTATTAACAGGGTCGTGAAGTAGTGCATTATCACGGTCGTGAAGTAGTGTATTAACAGTCGTAAAGTAGTATATTCGGGCAAAATCCTTGTGTTTGAGGAGAACACCTATTTCTGTCTGTAAACATATAAAAAATTATTATAACCAGTTAGAATATTTTGTCCACAGGATCGTTCCTCTGGTATAACTCATTCTGATAAATTCTTGGCAATTGAATTAATTCAGTCTAAAACGTTGGTTGTTATTTCATCTACCTCCAGGGCGGTTATCTTCCATTTCAGGATGACTACCATGCAGCTGGTACTCAATTTTCATCTCATTAGCTAAACGAGTTAACAAAGGTCACATTCCCATCGGTGAATGCCACCATAATAAATTTCCTTCAATAGATGCAATCCTGGATCCGAGACTCGCCAAAGGAAACCTAGTTTTCTCTATATCTCATTACCTTGACGAGTTACCAACTTCATGCTAATGACTGAATTGCAAGATCGAGATCAATGCAGCAGAGAGTACTACCGCAGACCTTATAACAGTGACCATCCTGGATGTCCAGCTGAATATACCGTCTGAATCCTATAGTACCCCATTTCACTAAACTTGCTTCATATTGTCCGGATGAAGGCATCAGCCGATGCCTCCGAGGGATTGTCCTCCTGTCGGACCAGCATGGAATTTATGGCAGTGGTCATCTGATACTTATTTTGTCAATATTTCATTAGCTAAACAGGCCCAATGGCTATCTCACGTTTTTGGGGTAGAGTATCTAATTACTCCCTCACAGACAGTATCTAATTATATCATGTATAGTGTGGATAGGTAAGAGTCAAACTGAATACCGGAATTGGTAAACAAGGCTGAAAATTAACCCAAGTCCAAGATCCACACTTTCAGTTGAAGGGTTGACTGATGGAAACTCAAGTTTACCTGATGTCGTTTCCCGTCCAACTTAATTTGACAAATTAACCATATCTGGCCTGGGCGATTTGGGGTGTACCGCAGTCTGGGGGGGAGAGTGCACTCGCCCCTATATATTTTCGCTATCGCTTAGGCTAGAGGGCTGAAACTTACCACACTATATGTTTGGGTCAAGCTCTACAAGGAAATATAAAAAACCCCAAGATGGCTGCCATGATGACGTCACTGTGATGTCATTTTTAAAAAAAGCATTTTGTGACGATTTTTCGGTCAAAATCTTCGAATTTTTTATTTTTGTATTTTCTTCGGAAAAACTGCAGGATAAATTAGTAAATAATAATCTGATATGAAATAAAATAAGTTTTATCCACTTTTCCGTACAGACAAGCAAAACTTCTGAAGAAATATGACGAAAACATCACTTTTTCTGGTACCCCACATGGCCGCCATTTTGAATTTACCCATGATCCACTACTCGTGGGGTTATGCAAATAGGCTCAACATGACGCCAATATGATAAGCTATAACGTCACGAAGTTTCAGCTCTCCATTTTTTGGCGTTCCGGAGATATCGCAGAGTTTGGTAGGGGGGAGGAGCATTTTGCCCCCCCCCCTCCCCCAGGCCTGGTAGGGTTAATGGGGGAAGGGAGGGAGGGGGAACAACTCGGGGGGTGTTTTGTGGTGATGCTAAGACATATGGTTCAGTAAAATGCATAGAATTGCGTTGAATCAACATTTTTGCGTAATTTTTGAAGAAATGTGGCGAAAACATCACTTTTCTGGTACCCCCACATGGGCGCCATTTTGAATTTTCCCATGATCATCTGCTCGAGGGGTCATGCATATAGGCTCAAAATGACTCCAATATGATAATCGAAAAAGTCACGGAGTTTCACCTCTCAATTTTGTGTCGTTCCGAAGAAAGTGCCCCCCAGGCCAGGTAGGGTTAACAGTATATTTTTTCTTTAATACGGATTGTCCTTATACATGTGTCGCAATCTGGCAGGGCAAAACTGACATTATCCATGGTTGTCCTTAGAAATCCATATATTTTGGATTTGGAAGGCAATCTTTAAGGAAATGAGCATGGGTTTCACGCTTATATACAACCTCCGCCTAGAGTTATATATATGTGGACAATATATGTAAGGTTGTCATTTTGGTGGGAAATTAAATCGTACGATGTCGGGCATCACAAGTTATATTTTTCTGTGCATTTACCAGGTTTACCCCATGTTGAGGCGTTTACTCCATCAGATGTCCCCGATGTTCAACCATTAACATCAGATGAGTTGTTTGAGCTGATCTGTCATATTTGAGGGTTGTGACATGTTTCAATCGCGTTACCGTTTCACTATAATGACCCGAATAGCTGTTTGAAACATCAAAGCCGAAACACGTACAACTGAGTCGCAAAAGCGACATGTCTCAAGCAAGACAGTATAAAAGACGGTTAATGTTATCTAGTGCATGGAAGCACTGGCTTCCAAAAATTTATTTCTGGTCTTTAGCGATCGTGAATATATCTGCCGGTATTGGGAATACACAGACCGACCAATTTAACTGAATTACTTGCGCCGTAATATAACTCTTCCAGGCCTAGGGTATTTGACTGTGTGAGGCCTGCCAAGGCCTGGGAAGAGACGCTTCCTCCCCATTTAATATTTTTATCACTCCTTGATTCTAAAAGCCCCCAAAATATATCTTGGGCTCCGCTCTGCTAGAAAGTGCAAAAATCCAAAAAATTCAATCCTTGAACACTTCGCAGTTACGTCATATTCTAAATATGACTGTTTGGTCGATTTGTCGGTCAGATTTTCCATTTTGTTTATTTGTGCCAGGTTCTCCGAAGTAAACTACACAGTACATTAGGGGAGAACAAAATAGCTCATGCACTCTTTTATGCACAAAAAAAAATCTCGAAGAAAAAGGTGAAATACCACTTTTCTGATACCCCACATGATCACCACTTTAAATTTGCCAATGATTCATACCAAAAAAAAATACACAGCAGTGTCGCTATAAAAAAAGAGTGAAATTGATGGGGCATCATTGAGGGCTCGCGTTGGAAGAAACAACAACTCTGCTCTTTGTGCGACCAGAGCTACATCCAGTGTTTTAAATGTGTGTAGCGCATCAGGATATTTTCTGGACAATACGATTGCTCTATATACGACTACAGCCTTGCGCGGGATTCGGCCATTGTAGGATACAAATGACACCAAACCATGCAGGCATCTTCACATTTCAAGTTAAGTCATTTACCTTGACCTATTGAATAGAGTAAATTGGTAAAAACCAGAAAACGCACGTGATGTCATATAGCCAATCAAGATAGAAGCTTGCCAACACAATGCAGCAATGATTTTCTTTGATGTCAGCCTGTGAGATTTTCAAATATGGCAAGTGGTGGTTGTATTGATGTTAATTTCTCAAAATTGAATTTTAAAGAGGTCATACATTGCACTCCTATTATGGATCACGGAATATTTATAGAGCTATGAAATCATCAAACTCATATTCTGATCAGATATTGTGTTTATATGTTCAGCCAATGCAACACGTGTGGTGTTCGACTTGGATATGCGAAGATGAAACCAGGAGGAGAGAGGGAATATTATTTTTTATCTTTATGAAAATATTGAATATTGTTGGTGTGTAAAACAATTTTTCTCCTTCCTCCCTGACTGTGACCACAACGCGAGACGAGTCCAGGACTCCGTTATCTTAATAATCATCTGCGATCCGTATTCCATTCCCCGAAACGGAATGGAATTTCAACAACTCTCACTCGGAGATATTTACCGCGAGCAGATGAATGAATGATAGAATCGTTTTCAAGTTACAGACATTCATGTATCTAAGTCAGCAAGTATGGTCAATATCTGTATGCAATATAGTTCCCCTGTTGAGAGCTGCTTCCTGTTGCTGGATTAGGCTGTGTCATGTCAACAGACCGATGTGGCAACTTGAGTAAATTATTATTTTGGTTAATATCTGAATGTAAATGTACCATTTGGTGTAAATCTAGTTCACCAAAACATGAGCACATTATTGTCATGAACAATTTGCACGCCATGATAAATGGGTTCACATCAGGAATTATGATGTACCGAACATATATCTGTCTGGAATGATCACATTCATTGTTAACCTGAGTAGCAAGCTTGTAGCTTCCTACATGAAGTATCTACCCAAGCTTGTCTCTTGTATATGTTCCTGTCTGTAGCCTATCGTTATTGTTGGTTTACACCCGAGTTGGACTTCCAATAAAAACTGATGCAAACTGAATTTAATAAACGGTTCGTGTATTTCTGTTTCTTTCACAGGCGATCTGGCGATCTGATGAAACATGTAATGGGAGATAGGCTATTTTGAATCACTTCCAAGTTTGAGACATGTTCGGACACGTTTCGGTTGAGACATGTTTCAAAAGTTGGGACAAAGTCATGTTTGGGCTTAGACGTTTCATTTTGAAACATTTAGTCGGCCGTAACATGTTTCAGATTGAGAGGTGTACATACAACACATGTTTCACTGTGCAGGATTTCACATGTTTCAAAAGGACACATGTTTAACGACGACATGTCCATAATGGGACATCATTAACACATATGAGGATGACACGTGTTTCAAATTGAAACATGAAGCCGTTTCCAAATGAAATATGTACGTACTCACATGTCCCAAAAGTTGGGACAAAATCATGTTTCATTTTGAGACGTTAAACATGTCGCCAATTTTTACAGTGTGGGCGGCAAGCGGATAGGCCGCAAGCAGGCGGTCAAATATTGATCGATTTCGTTTGTCGATTTCGAGATACCCTTGCCCAATGAGCCCTCTGCAGGATGTTGGTAACCGCAAAACCACCTCTGTCGCGTCATGCTTTCAATTTCGAATTTGAACCTTGCGTGAATTCACGATCTTCCACATGACTTCAACATAAAGCCTCATTTCCACCATCAGTGAACAATCAGATAGTGGAAATGATTGTCAGTCAACAATCCTGTCAATGCTAGACCATCTTGAGCGTCGCGAATAATCGGTGAGCAACTGTAGTGAAAGGGGATCTCGTGGGAATTTTGTGATTAAAGTAAGCCACCTATATAGATTTCTTTGGGGGACACCGAATAGCACGGTACCCCCGGAATTTAACCCTATCTGGACGGGTATGATTTGAAATGACACCATCACTACATTTTCCACCGTATCTTCAACATTAAAACCGATTGACAGTTAAACATGATTTCCCATCATATCGGGCTCATTTTTGGCCTGTTTGCTTAAACTAGAAGCAAAATATATTGGTATTAAAGTCCAATATGTCGGCGTGATTATCATTATCAGTGTGAGATTTCCATGTTGTTCGTCCGATTTTTTTACATTTTCTTGCCATGAAGCCTATTAATTCCCGCGTTCATGGCATAAATCTTGCTGTTACATCTGAAACGGAAAACAGATATTTCTACACAGAAATCTGACTTTGATACAGAGAAAATACTGTAAAACAACGTCCACTGACGTGTGAAATTTAGCAGGAATTCTTAATATATCAACTGTGGCATCTGGAATCAAAACTAATCCGATGCTTCAATATTTGATTATATCTGCTGTGTTTGAGATCCAATCTCGATTTTTTCTGAAGTCACGATCCATGAAGGTGGAAAGTGGGGGGAATCGTTTTTCTTCTTTAAACAAAATGAATGAACGAATTCGAATGAAACGAGATAGAATTGAGAATTGGTATTCTTCCTATCTACAATCGATTTTCAATTGAAAACAAACTATTAACAACAATTAAGCTTGAGTAACCCGTGGGCTTGGGGTTATTACTACTATTATTTGTATACCATACGGTGAATTCACGCAATTGTAAGGCAAAATGGGGTTTGTACTTCATTATACTGGAAGCGTACGCCAACAAATACGACCGATGTGCCATCTATCACTCCGCCTCTCAATTTCCTAGCGCCTTGGAGGGGAAAAAACCATTACCTCGCGATCGGCGACAAACCGACACGGACGTATTATGAAAAGAGAAACGATTAAACAACATATCGCGAGAGGCTATTTTCTCCTACCAAGACATCGTTTTATATTTGATCGTTTTCAGTCGTTTTTCAATTGAGAAATTAAAAGGCAAATCGAGAATGAAGGAAAAACGATTATATATCATTATCGATGTAACGTCATAATAGACATGATGATATTGGAAACGTTTGATTAATTTTGGTTGAAGGTGTCCTATTGTAAATATATTAAAATTCACAATAAAAACGATACGACAGAGTAAACCAACAGTCCAACTCCGGGCGATCGATGGTGTATTACGACACGTTTGACTGTGAGCGTTTACATGATATAGCCTTTCATGTTCTTTGTACGAAACGTGGTAATATTATGTAAATATTTATCAGGCCTTATGGAATATTAATGTACTTGGAGATTTTCTACTCGAATATTACTTTTAGCCAAAGAATAAACGACTAACTTAAGTTTCGTGAAAGAACGGCCTTATAAATCGAATATGCATGATATATTCTGGGCATGTTCTTTGTATGAAACGCTCTAATATTGTACAAATATTTACCAGGCCTTGTGGGACTTTAATTTACTTGGAGATTGTCTACACTGAATTAAGAAATAAAGACCGAGGAAGTGGATTCCGATTTCCCAGATAAACATCAGTTGGCACGAGTCTAGCAGTTTAGACCCGAGGCCGTCGGACCAACGTCTCCGGTCTTCATTTCTATTCGGACATGCACAATCGAATATTTATTAGGAAATTCTATTAAATCATCTAAAATATGTTCGTGTATGCCTTCCACATTGATCAAAACAATTTTTGAATGAGGCCTTAACTTCCAGCTTGTCAATTCGAACAGTGTTGCAAGCTGCCGGAAAATATAAATTACGAGCGCGCCACCCGACAATTTCACAATACTGGAGTTGTTCACTTTTTTTCTTTATCGGGAATTCATCACCACTTTCTTTCTAGAGGTACGTTCGAATATTACTTTTAGCCAAGCAATAGACTTCCCGCGTAAGAGTTCCTAAAACAACATCCTTATCAACCAATTTTTTTGGCGAACAAGGCTAGGGAACTAAATAAGAAAAGTGGAGAGGAGAAGAAGGAGAATGTGCATTCCATACACTTTTAGAAAAATATTGTCGAAACGACCAAGAAAAATTTGATCGCCTGTAATCATATAAAGTATGTTATAGAGGTGACCGACCGAGTATATTATTCCTACCACAGTTTTCCTGGTCGAACCGACAATACATTGATTAGTCGGAGTGTGACCAGATAAGACTTGGTCGAACTGTATCATACTTTTTATGGTCGGAACGACCATATATTTCTTGGTCGCATTTTCGAACAAGAATTTCCGATCAACTTTTTCTTAGTAGAGTACCCTTCGACCACAGTTAACATGGTCGGAGGGACCATATATTTTTGACAATGTAGACCAAAAACAACTAACAGACCCACAACAACGGGCGGTCATCGGACAGCCATATATTTGGTCACATCGTCCTGCGAAAAATACGTTGTAAATACGATATAATAGTTTTTAAATCACCCCCAAGGTTCAAGTGTTGAATTCGTGGACAGGATAACTGACCCAGTCCCTGTCGTTACATAATACACGAACAACACAGAATGCCTTCGGGGAAACTGATCGAAACTTGATCACAATGTGCCAAATAAATTTCCCTTAAGATATGTGTAACGATTCAATAGAATCCCGGTAATACAACGTCATTTCTCACCGAGTTATGTGAAATTGCTCTGTGTTGTCCGTAAATATCAATTCTATTAATATCAAATACAGTCTCCAGAACACTGGACTGGTATTTCTCGAAATACTCAAACGGAATTCGAGTTTTATCTGTTGTTCAATTCGAGCCTAGAAATATATCAGCATGTTATTAGCTCGATGTACATTGAATCGGTGCCCATTTATTTGACACAATACCTCATCATAACTGATGACCGCAAATGAAAGCTGAATGTCTTTCAGAGAAAGATTCAGCAGAGTAACAAATACTTTTGTCAACTATATGGCAACATAATCCTGCGAAAATATGTTGGAAATGCGAAAATATTTTTCAAAAGGCTCGAGTATTGAATTCTTGGACAGGATATTGCCCCTGCGGGGAAATACAACATTGTTGTTATAACTGATTTAGGATTTATTTACATATCAATTTTCACACGATCAACACCATTCCTTTTCTGTATGTATATGTCTGAATCTTTTGAGCACTTTCAGACCGTTAGGGAGTGCCTTTGATGTATTTTTCGGCCGATTTTTCGAAAAACAAATTTCTGACTTTTTCTGTTGAAAATTATGATAATCATTATCTTGGGCGGAATAAATTAATTTCATGAACTTTAGGTCCAGAACATCGAAAACGCAATTTTTTTAGGACCCCTATAGTGGCCATGTTGAATTTACCCATGATCCTATCAATCCAGGATTCAAATAGGCTCGATACGACCCCAGATAGGACAATCTATACAGACTCAAATTTCAAATGTTTCCTATTGCGGATTAACCACCATATTTAGAACATATTTTTACACCCCTCCCTTCCCCCCCTTTCCTCCAACAAACACATACAATCTTTCACGCCATATAGAGTTAATATAATTTAGAACACCCTTTCTCGTATTCAGGTATGTATCATGTCTACATATCCCAACAGGGTGAGTGAGTGAGTAAGTGAGTAGGGTTTAACGTCGTTTTCAACATTTTTCCATTCATATCACAATGGTGCCTACATGTGCCAGAACACGAGAATGCCCACAGTGCCTATTTTCCTGGACACTGATCAGCCTAGCCAGTACAGCTCCCGGTCACCCATCCAGTTATTGATCGAGCTCAATGCTGCTTAACTTCGGTGATCTGACGAGAACCGGTGTGCCCAACGTGATGCGCCGTATCCCAATAGAATGATTATTGATGATTAATACGGTTCAAGGCAGAGACGTGTCCAAATTAGACGGAAGACATGAAAATCCCACCGTTTGGACAAACTATATACCACCATTTTGAATGTAACCCAGATGATCAGCTTCCATATTCGAACAAATAACTGTGAAACAAAATAAACCCAGGAGACAATATGGATATAGAATAATTTAGCTCGCAATAATGTCTATTTTCACAGATATGGCGTAGAAAATGAGGGCAAGGGTCATTTTGCCCCACATTCGGGTCTGATAGGGTTAAATATAGTAATTTCAGACAGAATGCCGCCAATTACTTTCTTGTTATTTGCGATCTCGCAGACATCTGTACAGATGTCTTGCTTTAATCACAAAATTCCTACGATGGATCACATTTGGTGCCAAACTAGCCAATGGATCACAAAGAACAGTTTGCTTGTTGAATCGGTAAAGCAATGCTCTGTATAGCGAACGATCTTGATGACAGCCAGCTTAAAATACGAAATCTGGTGATAATTGGGCAACATTTATATCTATTCGGGGGACATGTTTCCACACATATTGTTTATTGTCGTTTTGTGGTTTTCAGGAAGCTTAGAGGATCTAGAAAGGAAGACTTCCCTGGCGAGGTATAAACTATGGTATCCGGCAGAGTGTACCGGTCGATGGCAGAGGGCGATATGCATCTTTGATGTGGGTGACCTACCCCGTATGGTGAAAGCTCCACAATTATTTGCCAATAAATTCGAGAAGGATTTCGGTTATTTAGCGTACGATTGTGTGGAGGAATGGCACAGGAACAGAACAAGGGACGAGTATAATGGACTTTATACTTTCAACTCTGAGCCGTATGGTCGACTTGCATACGTCGTCCAAAGATCAGATAGGGAAGAGCCTGTGTAGTCATTCACTAGAATCTTTCCCATTATATAATGTGCTCTGTTTTTTTTGCAGTACGGGTGCAGTACACGTTGATTGCCACGAGCCAAGCATTTTGAATATCAAAGAAAAAACAGTACACTAGGCAACGGTTTGGTATCAGCTTAAATAGTCTGCGGGCTATAGTGTATGAAAAGTTTCAGCGATAATTCGATCCAATGAGTTGCGGCTGAATTACTAAAAGCAAAACTTTCCTACGGAAGATAATTTTTCGATTGATGTGGTGTACACGACTTTGTTTTATTCTCAGAATATTACAAGCTATTGACTCTCATGATTCTTGATGAACAGGGTCGTGAAATACACTCTCAGAAATATTCAGGGAATAATCCTGAATAGATCAGGCTGCACATCCACAACTCAATTTCAGGATTTTACCTGAAATCCAGGGATAGTTTCCTGAAATTCAGGTATATTATCCTTGAATTAAAGCTAAATTACCTGAATTTTAGGGGATTTTACGTACCTGAATCTGGTCGGGAACTTACTAATCAGGGTGGTAAATTTGCCTGAATTTCAGGGAAAATCCTCTCATTCGGGGATCTTTTTTCTGAAATTCAGGAAATTATCTCTGGATTTCAGGTAAAATCCCTGAAATTGAGTTGTGGATGTGCAGCCTGATCTATTCAGGATTATTCCCTGAATATTTCTGAGAGTGTAGTGTATTGACAACGTCGTAAGGTAGTGTATTAAATAGTGTCGTGAAGTAGTCTATTGACAGGGTCGTAAAGTAGTGTATTAATAGTGTCGTGAAATAGTGTATTGACAGGGTCGTAAAGTTCTGTATTAATAGTGTCGTGAAGTAGTGTATTGGCAGGGTCGTGAAGTAGTGCATTAACACGGTCGTGAAGTAATGCATTATCACGGTCGCGAAGTAGTGTATTAACAGTCGTAAAGTAGTGTATTCGGGCAAAATCCTTGAGTTTGAGGAGAGCACCTATTTCTCTCTGTAAACATATAAAAATTTATTATAACCAGTTAGAATATTTCGTCCACAGGATCGTTCCTCTGGTATAACTCATTCTGATAAATTCTTGACAATTGAATTAATTCAGTCTAAAACGTTGGTTGTTATTTCATCTACCTCTAGGGCGATTGGCAATTGGACTAAATTCAGTCTAAAATGTTGGTTGTTATTTCATCAACCTCCAGGGCAGTCATCTTCCATTTCAGGATGACTACCATGCAGCTGGTACTCAATTTTCATCTCATTAGGTAAGCGAGTTAACAAAGGTCACATTCCCATCGGTGAGTGCCACCATAATAAAGTTCCTTCAATAGATGCAATCCTGGATTCCGAGACTCGCCAAAGGAAACCTAGTTTTCTCTATATCTCATTACCTTGACGAGTTACCAACTTCATGCTAATGACTGAATTGCAAGATCGAGATCAATGCAGCAGAGAGTACTACCGCAGACCTTATAACAGTGACCATCCTGGATGTCCAGATGAATATACCGTCTGAATCCTATAGTACCCCATTTCACTAAACTTGCTTCATATTGTCCGGATGAAGGCATCAGCCGATGCCTCCAAGGGATTGTCCTCCTGTCGGACCAGCATGGAATTTAAGGCAGTGGTCATCTGATACTTATTTTGTCAATATTTCATTAGCTAAACAGGCCCAATGGCTATCTCACGTTTTAGGGGTAGAGTATCTAATTACTCCCTCACAGACAGTATCTAATTATATCATGTATAGTGTGGATAGGTAAGTGTCAAACTGAATACCGGAATTGGTAAACAAGGCTGAAAATTAACCCAAGTCCAAGATCCACACTTTCAGTTGAAGGGTTGACTGATGGAAACTCAAGTTTACCTGATGTCGTTTCCCGTCCAACTTAATTTGACAAATTAACCATATCTGGCCTGGGCGAGCCTGAGGGGGGGTGGGGAGTGCCCTCGCCCCTATATATTTTCGCTATCGCTTAGGCTAGAGGGCTGAAACTTACCACACTATATGTTTGGGTCAAGCTCTACAAGAAAATATAAAAAAATCCAAATGGCCGCCATGATGACGTCACTGTGACGTCATTTTCAAAAAGAGCATTTTTGGACGATTTTTCGGTCAAAATCTTCGAAATTTTTATTTTTGTATTTTCTTCGGAAAAACTGCATGATAAATTAGTAAATAATAATCTGATATGAAATAAAATAAGTTTTATCCACTTTTCCGTACAGACAAGCAAAACTTTTGAAGAAATATGACGAAAACATCACTTTTTCTGGTACCCCACATGGCCGCCATTTTGAATTTACCCATGATCCACTACTCGTGGGGTTATGCAAATAGGCTCAACATGACGCCAATATGATAAGCTATAACGTCACGAAGTTTCAGCTCTCCATTTTTTGGCGTTCCGGAGATATCGCAGAGTTTGGTAGGGGAGGGGCATTTTGCCCCCCCCCCCCATCCCCCAGACCTGGTAGGGTTAATGGGAGAAGGGAGGGAGGGGGAACAAATCGGGGGGTGTTTTGTGGTGATGCTAAGACATATGGTTCAGTAAAATGCATAGAATTGCGTTGAATCAACATTTTTGCGTAATTTTTGAAGAAATATGGCGAAAACATCACTTTTCTGGTACCCCCACATGGGCGCCATTTTGAATTTACCCATGATCATCTGCTCGAGGGGTCATGTATATAGGCTCAAAATGACTCCAATATGATAATCGAAAAAGTCACGGAGTTTCATCTCTAAATTTTTTGTCGTTCCGGAGAAAGTGCCCCCCCCCCCCCAGGCCAGGTAGGGTTAACAGGATATTTGTTCTTTAATACGGATTGTCCTCATACATGTGTCGCAATCTGGCAGGGCAAAACTGACATTATCCATGGTTGTTCTTAGAAATCCATATATTTTGGATTTGGAAGGCAATCTTTAAGGAAATGAGCATGGGTTTCACGCTTATATACAACCTCCGCCTAGAGTTATATATATGTGGACAATATATGTAGGGTTGTCATTTTGGTGGGAAATTAAACCGTGCGACGTCGGGCATCACAAGTTATTTTTTCTGTGCATTTACCAGGTTTACCCCATGTTGAGGCGTTTACTCAATCAGATGTCCCCGATGTTCAACCATTAACATCAGATGAGTTGTTTGAGCTGATCTGTCATCACAGCTCCACAGACTTCATAGTCTTCACATGAACCTATGCAATAAAAGCGCGACTGAGATACTAAGGCTACGTCCGAGAATCCACCGTATTCTCGGGTCTGAATGTGAGGTGCCCAGGGAAGCTTTCCTGTCGAGCCATATGGTTGGTTTTTAATCGCCAGACGTCGTCAATTTGGCCCATCTCTTGCATATCGCCATTTTATAGCCTGTATATGGTAGGGTTCTGCTGGTGGACTGTTCGTCACCGAGACTCAGCCTCTATACACGTCATTCGACAAATATAAGTAGGTTTATTGTTTTGCTGAGAAATTTAAGCCGTACGACGTCTGGCATTACAGGTTAGTTTTTTCTGGGTATTCTTACATTTACCAGGTGTACCCAATGTTGAGGCGTTTACTCCATCAGACGCCCTTCATGCTCATCCATTGACATCAAATGAGTTGTTTGAGCTGATCTGTCACCACAGCTCCCGAGCTAGCGTATCTAATTCCGGTTAAGCCGGTGCTAGAGGCCGTGTGGATACTTCATACTCTCCACATGAACATCTGCAATAAAAGCGCGGTTGAGATACCGAGGCTACGTCCGAGAATCCACTGTATTCTCGGGTCTGAATGTGAGGTGCCAAGTGAAGCTTTGTTGTGGAGTCATATGGTTGCTTTTTAGTCGCCAGACGTCAATTTTCCCCACCTCTTGTATATCGCTGCAAGAGTAATTAGTTTTTTTCGTTAGGCTCGGCATTTCGTAAATTTTCTGTTTATCTGGTATGCTGTGCAATTGATTTTTACTGTTTATCTCATTTTATGTACAACAGTATGACAGGAGTACTGATCCATATAGAGCTAATTCGGTGTGGTAGTGACGACGTTCTATTACAGTCTCGGCCACAATGGTTGGTGCATTGATAAAAAATTCGAAACTTCGACAGAACAGCGTAGTTCTGGCGAATCACATTGATTCTTGAGTATTTCTTTCAACGACTGGTGAATCTCCGAAGTATGACCTGTTTTCTTGAGCTTTGCTCGACAATCTACCTGTATTGGAATTCGAACAGTGAACCATTTCAGACGAACTATCGCCAATCTATGAAAATTCCAAGAACGTAAATGTGAATGAAAAGCGATTTCTTTTCCAGATATCTATCGATGGAAATGTCTTCGAATTTAAAAATGTTTGCAACCGCATTGTAGTTAGCCGTTATTCATTGATATGCTGCCTACCCACGTCAAACATCACTTGTTGGCGTAAAACGTCATGGTTTGCTACTCACAAGGTTTTGTTGCGAAGAAATTTTGTTTTGTCAGAAACGCAGCTTCCAATGGCTTCAAATGTATCGTGTCAACATCCGTTGCTGGAAATACACGATCCAATGCCTCTCACAGGTGTTCAATGAACTTAAAATCTAAGGAGTTTGGATCATGCGCTATGGTTTTTACCCATCAGCCTATTAGGCTGCGGGATCTTGCCGTCGGCATGTACGTCCCGTCGGTCGTCCGGTCTTCCGGTCGGTCGTACGGTCTTCCGGTCGTCAGTCGTCAACAATTCTTGTGACCGGTCTAGAAGCCAAACCATTGCTTGTAGAGACTTCAAATTTGGTAGACAGGATTGTTGAGTGGTCAACCACTAGCCTATTAAATTTTGGCACTTTGTGATGAATTTTGTGGTTTCCATGGCAACATCACGGAAAATTCGTCAACAATTCTTGTGACCGGTCTGAAAGCCAAACCGTTGCTTCTAGAGACTTCAAATTTGGTATACAGGATTGTTGGGTGCTTCCACAGGTCTATTAAATTTAATTTGTGATGAATATTGCGGTTTCCATGGCAACGTCACGGAAAATTTCCATATGACGATGTGAATGTGATAAAAGCCTAACAATTGGCGATAGAGATTTCAAATTGGCTATGTACTGTTGTTGGGTACTCAACCACAAGCCTATCAGGTTTGGGTACATTGTGATGGTTTTTGTGGTTTCCATGGCAACGTCACAGAAAATGTCTGTTTGACGATGTGAACATGATATAAGCCAAACCGTTACAGCTAGAGACTTCAAATTTGATGTACAGGATTTTTGGGTGCTCAGCCACAAGCCCATTGGATGTTTACCAGCATTTAATTTGCGCAGGAAATTACTACGCCAATGAGGCTATGCTTTAATATTTGTTTGAGGGCATAACCTAAACCCTGTTTCACTGATGTTTATGTACATGTACATGACAACAGTGTGAATGTTATCTGCCCCTGCCGTAATTATCATATTGGGCAGCTACATGTATTTTGCAACTAAGTATTTATGTCAATAGGCATATTTTCTCTCCAACTGATATTCAAAGTGTATGAGTTTCCATCCGAAGCATACCGGCATAAAGGCTATTTATACCCCCCCCCCCCCGTTACGGGGGGTATACTGGATTCAGCTTGTCCGTCTGTCCGTACGATTTCGACGTTAATGCTCTAGAAGTTGAACCGTTCTATCTAGAGACTTCAAATCTGGATATATTTCAACGTTTTTATGGTTTCCATTACAAGCGTCTAGTCCGTCATCCATAATTCAGCCGTCGTCCATTAGAGAATATCCGCGTCCATAATCCAAAGACCTATTCCATATTCCATATAACAGTATTAGCACCAAATTCAAAAAGACAATCATAGTATACACAAACATAGGCTTGTTTCCTGCAAGAGAGAAGCGGTCAACAGTTTTCAATGATGCCGGCAAGACATCATGATGTTCCAAAAATATCAACTCCGTATCGCTGATCAGTATTCGTAATCCATAATATTCGTTGTATTTCATGACAGAAAATATCCATGAGAGAAAATATTCCATGACAGAAAATATGCATGTAACGACGTTAAACGCGCCAGAAGCTGAACCCTTCCATCTAGAGACTTCAAATTTGGTATACAGCATTGATGTGTGGCAAAGCACAAGTCTACTAAAATTGGACATATTTCGATGTTTTTTTGTAGTTTCCATTGCAACAAGTCGGAAAATATCCATGTAACGACGTTAATGCTCTAGAAGCTGAACCGTTCCATCTAGAGACTTCAAATTTGGAATACAGCATTGAAGTCTGGCAAAGCACAAGACTATTGAAATTGGATACATTTTGATGGTTTTTGTGGTTTCCATGGCAACAAGACGGAAAATATCCATGTAACGACGTTAATGCTCTAGAAGCTGAACCATTCCATCTAGAGACTTCAAATTCGGTATTAGTCCAGTCAATATGTGCAGTTTTCATCGGATTGTGCCTTTTTTCATAAAAGCATGACATTTGGCACAGGTGTACATCGAAGCGTAGAGAGCATTTCTGGATATGGAGCCATTGCGAATTTTTCCTATGTAGGTCACATCGGCCATTTTTCAAAATGGCCGCCAGTATCCCATATACATGTAGCATCAGCAATCCTGCACTATTTTTTTCTGTTTGGGACTTTTACTTTGGGTCATTTGTCATAAATTGATGGAAAGTACGATATCAAACGATTGTTAGTTCTTGATTTTTAAAAGCAAAATGGTTCTGCAGCTCTAAATTATTATGAGACAGTATATTTAAAATAATAAGTAAAAATAACCAAGCAGATATTGTTCACAAGATTTTCCAAAATGACCGCCAGATTGTCATGTTGAGTCACTTAGGCACACCCATTTTTGCGTTATTTTTCAACACTACTGCGTTGTATTTGATGTTTGAAAGCAGGATAACTGTACAAGAATAGCAGAATAGTTGCCACAGTATTATAAGACAGTACTATTTAATTAATCAAGGAATGAAAATATTATTATTGATAAAGATAACAAGCAAATTAGGCAAATATAGTCAACTAAATATTGAAATTTTTTCGACAGACTTTTCTCATGAAGCACCAAAGCTCACACGGAATTAGACATGGCGTTGGGAGAGCAATGAGATATGGAGTCATTACGTACCAGGTTAATGTAGGCCGTAACAACCATTTTTCAAGATGGCTGCCATGAGGCACGGCTGTTTATGACCGTTTCATTATCTTGCTCGAAGTATTATCGCCACTTTAAAACAAGAGAACTAAACATTTTTACAGTTAGATAGTTAAATGCGAGCAGATTTACCTTGGTGGCTCAGCCGACATAGTCTTGTCGGGATGTCCATGTCCATAATTTCTTGGATTTGTACGGTTCTATATGATAGAGCGTTATTACATGAGGTCATGCAAATTAGTAAAGTACACTTTCATGTAATCAAAACGTGAAGAATTACGTTGAAAGAAATACATTATCGAAAAAAACTTTTTTATATTTGCACTAGTATCCAAATATTTTTTAATAAGAGGTTGGGCTGAATATGCTTATAGCGTGTCTAACTGAATCCATTAAAAAAACTTGGGACAAACTCAGCGAAACTTTGTGGTAATGTTCTTATTAAAAAAGTGGAAATCCAGAAAAAATATTCGTGTTTCATTTATGTTCTTTTCAACGGTCATTTCAACATCAATAAGTATGCATTTTTGTGGGTCGTCATGGGCGCAATTTTGAAAGTACCGATGGCATTTTGAATCAAACAAACGAGCTGTATAAACCTGAAATGAAGAGCTAAAGAGATAGAGAGAGCGATTATATCCACTCTTATCTTCCCGAGTTTCTGGAGAATGCTATTAAATGGGGACAGATAGGATTGAAATATCTTGAATGCTAAGATAAGCGCTACCTCCAGCGCATTTCATTTTTTGTGAACACAGCATGGTTTGTTTCCATTGGCAAATTCTCTTCCATAGCGGACGGAATCAGCTGGCGCCCATATCAATTTGACTACAGCAGGCTCTTGTCCATATAAATCCTATTCTAATTACTATGCAAATAAGGGGATGTCGTTATAGAGATACCCCACAAGTGGTTTCAACTTAGTGGTTTCAATTTGGGGATGGGTGAATGGTGTATAGGGCCACAAAATCAATGCAGCAATCTGGCCGTTTGGAAGATTTATTTCACAATCACAAAACGTTTCTCAAGGAACGAGGTATTTGTCTTCCAACCAAACATAACGATATACCAAAAGTATACTTGACTCCCAAAATGCATAAATCACCATACAAAGATAGATTCATAGCTGGTTCTAGAAGCTACACCACCAAGCTTCTTTCAACCCTGTTGACGAGGACCCTTCAGGAGGTAAAAGCATTTTGGGAAAGGTATTGCGCCACTATTTCTAAAAACTCTGGCGTTGAATGTATGTGGATATTGAAAAACTCAAAATGTCTTACGGAAGAGCTTGATGCTAAAGGTCACATACCATATAGACATGTATCCACATGGGATTTCTCGACTCTCTATACCACAATCCCTCATCAGGACCTTATTGACCGTCTAAGTTCATTATTAGTATCTGTGTTCAAGAAAACTGATCGTAGATATATTAATGTCGGAAGCCATAAAGCATTCTTTAGCTCTACTACATACAAGAGATATCATTCATGGGATGTTTCTTTGTTTATAGAGTTGCTTGAATTTCTCATTAAAATATCTATGTGGAATTTGGCAACACAATATATCAACAGCATATAGGTATTCCAATGGGTACTAATTGCGCACCCCTATTGGCTGACCTATATCTGTTCTCATGAATATGATTATATGCAGGCGCTTTCAAAAACCGATCCATTCAAAGCCCGTTCCTTCTCATTCACCAAACGCTATATAGAAGATCTTCTCGCTGTGGATAATCGCTATATAAATGAAGCAGTGAAGGATATATATCCACCTTAGCTGGATTTGAAGGAAACTACAGATAACCCTAC